>JAEIIH010030196.1:0-13557 GCA_018904745.1 Drosophila orosa
TCAGAGGAGACATGATAAGTAATTAATAAATAATTAATGAATAATTAATTTACTCAAAAACACATTTTATTTCCCTGTGTAATTGTACGGATATGAGCGTGTGGCAGTGGCAGCATTTGTGTGCCTGTGTTTGTGGGTATTTATGATGGTGTGCGTGCCTGCCGTTTCAGGCATTGCCATTGAGATTGAAAAATGTTAAAAAATTGCTTTTAAATGCCGCAAAATACAATTTATTATTCAACAGAGGCAAACGCCAAACACTGAGAGCACAATGTGCGCCAAGGGAGTGGGTGGCGGTGAATGGTGGCTTGTTCCGGGCTTTCTGGAGGAGTGACACCGGGCCGGACGGGTGTGGGTTGATAGGAGGGGCATGGCCAGTGTGCGTAGGAAAGCTCAACAGTGCCGACTGCTTGGTTGTAAATTTAAATAAAGCCCCCTCATACACACTAACACACACAGAGGCGATTGTTACTGCAGTTGTTTTGTTTATTACGCATACGCACTGTGCGCCGGCCATTGAAGTTGGTCATGAAGCGCAACGAGGCTTGCGGACTTACTGGGCTTCTTGCTGGCCCGCTTCCCCGTTTTTAGGGTCAGCCGTGGTAAGCAGCACTTAAAGGGTTCTTATACAACTTATTTCTTTCGTTCCAGGTCCTTGGAATTAGCGTTTAAGGTGGCTTAGCGGAACTAAGTTTATTTGTATTTAATAATATATTTAAAACTTCTAGGAATCTTTAAACTTAAAGCCCTGGAAAAACTCAAAGATATCAGATTAGTATCATTCGTAATTTAATAATATTTATATATATATCCTTTTTTTTTTAATATATTCCTCTAGTCCCCAATCAAACTATAAATTTCCCTGCAAATTTGTCTCATTTTATTCGCAATCCAAGAGCAGTTAACACACTTTTGTGTCCGACTAATTGTGGATCAGAGCGGCATCTTGGTTGGTAACTTTTTTTTCTGTTTGCGGTGGCACTTGAACAATTTTCCATGTGCTCCAAAAACTTTGGCAATAAAATTTGTTTCAAATTGCTTTCGAAAGCCGAAAGCCCCCCCCAAAAGGGAGACTGCTGGGATGGCAGGCAGAGATGGGCAGCACATCCGGCGTACTCGCTCCGCAGAGGCAAAGTTGTCAGCGGGAAAATGACCAAAGTGCACCCAGAGGGCCAAAATAAATATCAAATATATTGAGAGGGCGAGGCAGTCGCGCAAAAGTTAATTACATTGTGTTAACCGGGGGCGGGGCCAAGGCCTAATTTTGTAATTCTCTTTCTGAATCATTTAACCATGAAATTGCCAGCGCCCGGCCACGCCCACAGTCCGTCCTTCTGCAAAAGGACTAACCAAATGATAACCCACAACGCATTTGCTCCTCATGGATGTCAGTCCAAATGTGCAAAATTAGCCTTTCAACTGCCAGTGCCACGCCCCCTTATCACCGCCATGCCATCTCCACCTCCAATTGGCCCCGGGCAGCAGCAGCAGCCACCATGTTGACAGCTGGCACGCAATTTATAATGAAAAGTTTCCACTCGCACATTCCGACTGCGATGGGGCTTACCTATTCCGATATTTTCATTATTTGTGTTTATTTTGTAATTTCTAAATAATTGTGTATAAAGATATTAATGCAATTAGAAGGAGTTCTTTTTTCCCCCATGCAAATCGTGAGTTGAGAACTGAGGAGAGGGTCTGCGGCCTGCCCGATTAATTTACAGTGTCTTTTGATGTTTAAGCCGCTTTTGCCCTTGGCCTTTGGCAAAAATCTGTGGCCAAATGGCAAGGGTAAAGAAATTAATTAAATTTCATCGAGTCTTAATCAAACTGTGGAGATATAGTATGGGGAAATGGTAATTCACTAGAATTTTAAATTACTTTAACAAAGTTAGTTGTACTTATTAAATTTCAAATGAAATTGGAAGGTATTCTATATCCTACAGAATTGTAAATATTTTTATTAATTTGAGGAAATTAATATTTGAAAACCAAATTAAATTGGCAAATGACTAATCTAACTACAAGTCGCAGGTTCGACCGCTGCTCGAGTTCGTTGGCATTTTCAGGCTCTGGCCAAACCGAAAACCTATCACAGAAGGAACACAGAGCCAACATAAAAATACAAAACCTGCGCAATGATTGCCAAAAACGGAAGGGCCACAGCCACAGCCATTACCAATTTTTGTGCTTAACGCTTCAGTGAGCAAATCACTGGGACAGACAGATAGACATGGCCTGGGACAGGGCACAGGGCACAGGGACAAGCACAGCGATACATTTCCAGATACAGATACAGATGCAGAATCAGATACAGATACAGATACCGATTCAGCTGCAGAGACACTGAGGAGCAGTCATAGTTTTAGTTCCGTTCGCCGTCCCCGCCTCCACCTCCACTTATTCCATCAGCATGTCATCATGGCAAATCAGAGGACATGCAACATTGCATAAAGATTTGTCACAGCTAAGGCCCCCAGTTTGCCACCCGGAGAAAAATAGCAACAGCCGATGGCAAACTTTTGCAGGCCAGGAAGTTTGGGTTGAGGAGTTGAGGGGAATGGCTCAAATCGCATTTTCGCATGCTCAAATACGACAAACTGCAGCAAGTTGCGAGATGGAAGCTACAGGATGCAGGCGGAGGCGGATAACGATGAGGATGAGGGCGAGGATGGGGATGAGGATGAGGATGTGGATGCGGATGCCAATGCCGAATCCGGAGACCCGAACAACTTGCTGCAAATTCAATTTCGACTGGCTCGATTGCATTGCGGCACATTGCTTGAAATTCAACTCCAACTCCGGCACAAGCTCCTCCGATTCTCAACTCCATTCCCATCGATTCGCATTGCATTTCAATATATAAATATTTATACACAAGCGAATTTGTGCACAGCTGAGCGCTGTCAGGCTACACTCAAAAATAATGAAACTAAAGAGGAAAATAAATTAATTTTATCATTAAAAAAAAAGTATTAACAAAGTTTAGAAAACTGAGCTTTTGATTAATTAAAATCTACATAAATCTATTATAGAACAAGTCTCTGGAAAAAAATGTAGTTTTAATTATTTCATTCATTGAACAATCTTCCCAGCTTCTTCACTTATTCGACTATCCCAAAAAATATAAGCTTAACGTTGTGTTAATTATAATAATATTAAAAGATATCTCAACCAATTATACATATCTTCAAGTCAATTAATATTCAAGTCAAAAATCTGTATATTGGTTTGGATTGCTTTTTTTTCAGTGAAAATCCCCCGAGCATAAACGTACTTTGTCGCACAGTGCAAGTACTACTGCTAAAATGAAGATATATGAAGCTGTAACTGACGCGATTCTCCTCTTTCGCGGCCCCAGAAGAGTAATGGTCATGTCCTGGCGATGTAGCTGCATCTGTTGTTCGAGCTTCCAAAATCGTTTAGTTTCGCATTGGACCTGTTTTTTTTTTCTCTGGGCGTCTCCCTTGGCGACTGCCTAATTCCGTTTATTACAAGCTCCGGCCGACATTTGATGGCTGCCTTTCGCCATATAAATCATGGCTAAGCCCTTATGACATATGCTAAAATTTAATTCCCCAAGACCTTTCGCCGCGACGGGGTTAACCGGCGTTTTTGTTTAGCCAAACGCGTGACAAAATGATTAAACGGTTAGCCACGACAAGGAGCTACAAGCATTCCCCCTCCCAATTTCAGGCCCTGGTGTTGGCCATTGTTTGGGCCATGACAGTGCAAAATTGCTGATGATGTTAACGATGCGATTAGATGAGTGGATATTTTGGCAGGCGTCGCGTCGTGTGTGATGCGAAGATTCAACCTGTGGCAGTCGCTGCTCAAAGTGCCAAAGTGTTGCCGCAAAGTTTTCTGAAATTTGAATATTTAATGGGGATAATTTTGGGGCGAATCTTTAAGCCATTAGCGAGAAAGGAAAAGTCAAAGGATAACGGTGGTGAGAGAACGGAAAAATAAGCGTGTGTGCTTGAAAAGTTTATTCCAAAGATTAATTCAAATTCAAGGACCATTAAATCGACCTGAAATTGCACCGCATTCAATTAAATTTAGGTCTGAGCCGGTTATATCTCCCATTCAGCCGCATGTGCACTACACTGAAGTGCAATTTGTGGTGCACTTAACCATTTTCATATGCTAATTATGAGCGATAAATTTGCCGCCTGGCCGTAAATCGTTCAGCTTGCCACGATTTTATGTGAGGTCATAAAAAACACAAGACAATTCCTGCGACCACACCACCTACTCCTACATACATACTAGATGCCGCCGGCTCCTTATTGGGTAAGTTTTCCAGGTGCTGCTCGGAGCAGCAGGCCAAACTATATAGACAGACAATTTCCTTATGAAATGAAAATAAACATGACATTTCTGGGTTTATGTACTTTTGCAGCTGTGTCTTTGACTCGCCTCCGGCAGACGGTTTCTCCGGCCTCTGGCATCCATTTCAGCTACGGCTGTGGCTCTGGCTACGTCTCTGGCTACGGCTCTGGGTCCGACTCTGACTCCGGCGAAGGATATGGCCCCAGGCTACGGCTGCTTAGGCCAAAGGCCCAAAACCACTGAGCTTCCAGGCCCCCCTCGCTCGGCTAACATGGCTATGACTGCTATAAAATGTCATCTTTTATTATGGCAAAGGCTCAACTGGCGCAGACTGCGCCTAGACCAAGGCGGAATCGGAGATGTTCGCTCCTCACACTCGTCCTGTAATAGTGGCAAACAAGTTAAAAAGCTAAAGTGGGAAGTTTGGACTATGGCATACCCTGGACATAGTTTGAAAATAAATCAGAGAATGAAATACTAGAGGTTTCTGTGGGATCTTATGATGAGGGGAAACCATTATCTTTATTTACTTAATTATACATTTTAAATCCAGTTGAACAGTCCCCGAAATCAAGACTAGAGAGATCAATCAAAACGCTGGATTAAACATATAGAAATTATATATACTTGAGTACTAAACCCATCCTTCCTTTGCACCTAATATACCCTTGAACTCGACGAATACCTAGTATAAATAACAATGCTCAGCCCGACCACGCCCCCTGCCTTCTCCGCCTTTATACCCAGTTTACACGCTTCGCTACACATTTTCCCGCAGACACAGAGAGAGAGAGAGAGAGATGAAGACGAAGACAGCAGAGAGACAGAGAGTAGGAACGAAACAGGGACAGTCAAAGAGATAGAGACAGCGATGGCAAGCCAAGTCTCATGCTGTGAGTTTCATTTCCGGTGCGACATTTTGTTACAAAACTTTATTTTCAATTTGTGCACATATTACACACAGCTTGCCACGCCCCTCCGACGACGACGCCCGATCCGCTGGCCCACTTATCCGGCTTTTGTTTTTATTTTTAGTGAAATTGTTCTATTTTTGCCATGGCAATTGCTCCGGCGAACGGAGATCCGCAAAGCTGCAAGTGTCCGTGTCCAGGTCCGTGTCTACTTATCATCTTCCACCCAGCCTCCAGGGCTGTTGATTATTATTACAAGCATTATGACCGGATTTCATTGGGCTGTGCCGAGGATATGGACAATCCATGTCGGTGCCAGCTGCTCGTAATGAAATTAGTTTGTCACTCGTCCACGAAAGCGAAGAATTCCGTTACTCCTTACTCCTTTGCAGAGTTTATCTCTTGGCCTAGACCCGGGCTGAGAAACGTCTTCTTTGGCAACTGTTTGATGGCTGTTTTTGTTAAGGTCACTTTGAAATGCCATTGCCTTTACGCTTCATTAAAATTACATTATAATATGGCTTTTTTATTACTTTTAAGTTGGATTATTAATGCAATGTTTAATGTTTTTCATCAACATTTTATTTCGCTTTAACACATTTTCAGCTTTTATTCTTTAATTATAAAATTATACACAATTCTATAACTTAAATCGTTAAGGTCTCAATAATAATTTGAATATAATAAGTATAATTATTTTAAAGCTTACTTTTCGATTGAAACCACGAACCAACCAGTATAGACTTTTGAGTCGATAGACAGTTTGCAATTTTATTGACTTATAACTCCAATGTTTATCACCCAAATGTACTCAAATATAGGTTTATTTATTTTCCAAGCAAATCAAGGCTTTATTATGCGCTTTATTTTGATTTGTGTGGGCGGTAGTGGTCGGTGGCAAAAGCCAAAACAAACTTGATCTGTGTGCAACCCATTATATAATGATAGCTCTGGCTTTTATAGTTTATGAAATGGACTCTCCTTACAACGCTGATCAAGAATATGTATATGTTCCTATCGAAGTCCCTCTTACCTATATTGTAAACATACTAATACAATACCTTCTGTAAATGCTCAACAAGCTGGATTAAATAGGATGTCCATTTTCAGCCCAATTTCTTCCCTTTGGTCAGATATGAATACCAAAATAATTGCGGGAATATATTCTGTTGTTCTCTCCTTAATTTCAAGGATTGCCCCTCTAATGACCAGCATCTAGACAACGCAAAGCGGCTTATGCTACAAATAGGCAAAATAAACTTGGGACAAAGGCCTTCCTGGAAATTGTTTGGTTACTAAGCGGCTTTACCTGAGCAGGGAGAATTAATTAATATATTTTGGCACCCACATCAAAACAGAATGTCAAAACTAATTTGCGACTAAAAAAAAGATGATTAAAAATTAACGAGATTGAAGGAGAGGAAGCGTTCCGGGGGATGTCATCAACCCACGTAATCAATCAACTTTGATTACGTCCAAGAGACATAGGCATATGACCCTCATAAGGAGGCCAATCCAACCTTTTTTTTTTTGTGTTTGGTGTTTTTGGGCCCAGCAGATTATCGTCTCTGGCGGGCAATATTTTTTGGGGCCCGGCAAAGACAAAAATCAATATGTCTTGATGCCTGATAAAAGTGAAATAAATTGTATGGCTCGCAAAGTGAAAGTGTCAAATGACCAGGATTCCCATCGAGTGGAGCAAATGAAAAGTGAAGATGTATGATGAGCCCCCAAAATAGTGATCAATCCGCCACTTGACCCCAGTTTTCCCCAGCTCTCTAAATCAAGGGGATTCTCCATTTTCTTTAAGGCTTGCGGCTTTAATGCGGGACAATAAATACGCTCTTAAAAGATAAATAAATCCCTGACACTGGCACCAATCACTGTCAGAGACCAGGACCAAAAGCAAGGCTCCTAACCGCATCTCCCCTAGGCAGGATAAGCAGCTTAGCCCCGAACACGCACCGGCATCACCTATGGCACAAGTTTAAAGTCAACAACAACAACACTAGAAACAACGGCGAGAAGCACTGGCGGGCCAAGCCGCAAGTGGAAAAAAGAAAGGAGGAATTTTTCCGACTTCGGTCATGTGAAGCGTAAATTACCAATGATCGGGAAAGCCGCAATGGAATGAGACAAACGAGAGCAAAATACCGGGGATAAGACGGAAAAGCCAAGCGGCCGAAGAGGCAGAGGAGACCAAGTGAAAAAACCTCAAAGAGTTAAAGGACAACGGCAACGGCAGAGGCGGTACTTTCGTACCTGGCAAACCGAAATTTAATTAACTCACCTGTCAAATGGCGGCCAAGCAGGAAAAATGTGCCCCCAGGTCTAATTGCCAATTTGGTAGGAGGATTTTAAGCTGAGAATTAGTTAGTCTGCACAGCATTGTATAGATAATAATATTTATAAAGGAAAATATATTAAACTATATATATTTTATAGTAGTTTCACTTCCATAAGTTTCAAATTTAAAACCTTAATCAAAAAATACCATAAAAAAGGCAACCTATTAAATGCCATTTCGTATTTCCCGGATACATACTTACACTTGCGAGTACATGCTCGGCGCTCCGCCGTTTTTCCATGTCGCGAACTTTTATTAACTTGCCCCTTTGGCCACTTTTGCGCTTTTGCCAGAGCCGAGTTTGTTTGCTCTTGGCCTTTATTGGAAAACGGACACTGACGGGCGTGTCTACGGGCTGCTCATTAACTTGGCTCTGTAGCGGCGGCGTCGGCCAGATACAATTGAAAACCTAAAATCTCATTTTGAATGCAATCGAGTGATGGATTTTTGCATACAATTCGCCGGCTTATCGTCGATTGGCCAAACAAACCAAAAAAAAAAGTGCCTTCATTAAAACGTAAATATCAAATTGGCAACAATTGCGAAATTGCGAATGGGTGTGCCTGTGTATGGTTGTGCTTTGTGTGTACATTGTACATCGTGCTCTCCAATCAAGAGTCCGGTTTCAATTGCAGCCGCAATTACGCTAAACAAAATTACGTATTTGTGAAATAACAAAACGAAGAAGAGTCGGGCGCTAACACACGGATTTTTGGTTGCTGAATTCCGCATTTACCACAGATATAAATTTGACTGATTTTCATCGAGCGGCGGAAAAAAAAAAGCTGAAATATCTGGCAATTTATATTGAAGGACCAACAAAAGCCAAAGCTTTTAATGGTTAACTGCGAGGAACATCGATACTGATATAATAATTTTCGGCAAATAGGCGGCAATTTGGACGGTCGAACACAGCAGTTTTGTGAACCGCAGCACGGCCGACCGGATTGGCTAAATGGAGTTTACATAAATATCGCATTCGTCTTTCCGGATGAATCAACTGCGTATGAAGGTGCCCCCCACCAGGACAATGCATGCTCAACAGCCCCATTAGCAGCTCACCAGGATAACTCCCGAAAAACGAAGCCAGCACCACTCCACACACACACACACTGGAACACGCACAGTCCCTAGAATTCATATCCTGGCTATGCTTCCTACTCTTTTGGCCAGGACAATGGCCAGGACTCCACTTACACCCTTTTATAGTGGGAGGCGCGTGCATAAAGCGACCGGAGTGACTAAGCTACCAAGTCCCAGCCACAGATGCTCCTGCTGCTCCTGTCCCTGTTCCTGCTCCTGCTCCTGCTCCTGCTCCTGCTCTTCCTCTTGTTGCTGCGCATAAAGCAACACTTTTCCAATTTCCGGCTATGCGAACGGGAGCGCAACCAAAACCAACGGAGGCGAATGCAGCGCCAGCAGCCAAGAAACAGAATGTATGGCCATTTAGTCAGTGCATTGTAATAATTTCAGAGATGCCAGCGTGATCCGGGCACGAGATAAGGTATTATGTGATTTCAATTCTCTATTTATCGTTTGCAAGGGAAAATCAGGGGGAAGACAATTTCTCGGCAATGTCAAATAAAGTGTGATAAAGTAAGTTTAAAGTATGATTTGTTAAACATTTATAAAGTGTAGAAATTAAAATTAAAAAGCCGTAAATATAAAGAAGAGTATAATGTACAAGATGCATAAAGCCATAAGAATTTTTAACCTCGAGTAAATACTTGTATTCATGTATTATTATGGAAATAATTACCTTAAAGATAGGGAAAGAGAACACTTACAAGAATTGGTCAAAAAACTACTACTTAAATTCAACCATCACACATTACCGTGACTCTTCCCCATGCCATCTCTATAATAATGACCATTTTGGCCGCTTTGTTGGGCCATGGCCAGCGTGAAGCATAACTCACAATGCGCACAAATACATGGCCAGGATCGGACCAGAGCCCATTATTAATGAGCTCAGCAATCGAAAATGCGTGTACACCCTTTTTCCAGGAGCAGGATGTGCGAAGAGGATGACGATGGCGATGGCGATGATGATGATGACGGCGACTTGGTAACAATATGCAGCACTCTAATGAGCAGCCGCTTGAGCAGAAGGAAACCGCGTATCTGCGAGGCAACGCAGGCGGAGGCATTCCCACCACTTGTGGCAAGGAGTAAAACTGGCATTGGAACGCTTGTAAAGTTGCCGAGTAATTAATTTGTTCAATGGCAATGCTGAAGGTGTAAGCGAAACCATTTAAAGTTGACGACGCCGACGACGCCAGACACTTGGGAATTCAAAAGCAACTACAAAGTGGCAAAGTCCTCGAGTGCCACGCCTGGGGAGTTGGGGCACGAACAGGGGCTGGGGCATTGGCACTATGTAGTATGCCGGCGGGATCTGCAGAAACTTGCGTGTATGCCCGACGGAGTGTGTATCCGGCTATGTAACGCCCGAGGTGGGTAAGGAGAGTTATGATGATGTGGAATTTGTATTGTAATTTTGAGAAATAATAGAGTAAATTTACAACAAAAAGGCGTAGAGAATGCTTTTCATATATCACATTTTTATTACAATAGAGAAATCCCTAAAAGATTGCAAGTACTCTGCTTGGGCAGCTCTGATTTTGACTTGTATAAACTTTCCCAATCAACAATATAGCACATTATTTTAGAGATAATTTCCAAGTTCAATTCAGACATTAATCTTTCCTAAAATATATATATTTTTTTCTTATTTTTGCTTACTTTTCAAACCAACCTGGCAATATCTAGTGCTCATGCTCCCGTCCCGTATGCGTGTGAAATCGGAAGTGGATGCCAAACCCCACCCGCTTCCATCGCAACTCCTGAGTGTCCCCGACTCCTGAGTGGAACATCTTCGAGCCGTAGTCTCCGGGTTGGGTTGCTCGGCTGGGCGACAGGTGCTTCCGCATTTGAATGTCAACGGAAACCGCAACGGTACAACTTAGATAAACGTTTGCTCTTTAAATATGTGCGCAGTGGCGCCGGAAAGGGGATGCCAGGCACTGGCGGGGGAAAGGCAACTATCCCCCATGTTTGAGCAACTGAACTTATGTGTAAGGCAAGCGCTACATGCGAAGTGGTTGCGGTCCGTAGAATACAAGGGGAGGAGTGAGTGCGAGCTATGACAGGTGTATGCTTGGATAGATCTTGGCTTAGCTTATTGCTTACTCGCCAGATATACGTACTTTACGTGTTCCGTACACCGTACACCGTACACCGAACACCGTACACCGACTGTGCGTGAGTGGAGGAGTATGCCAAGGTGTTTGCCTTTGCAGCAGCACTGTGAAATTGATTATGGGGAAATTGAGATGGATAAGCAAAGACGGTGTCGAAGTCAACTGGGACGACTAACATAAGGTAGCTGTTAGGGCCATCGATACAACCGCAGAAGAGCAGGGTTATAGTGCATCTGAAAGCCAGGAAATTTCCAAGCTTACATGAAATGATATTTCACCAGATCTTAAATTTGCTGCATTTTAACTATTTTGTTTGATAAGTATTTATTTATTTAATTCTTTAATTTCGTACGTTATCTTATAATTATTTAATGGAAACCATCACTGTTATGGTATTATTTTAAATATAATAAAAATATAGCTTTAAAGAATGAGTACGATGCTGAACATGCGTGTGTGGCTTATTGGCGACTTATTACGAATATTAAATTTTGCATTCCTGACAAGTTGATCCATCACAGAAAGCATTACATGCCCGCAGCCATGTACACGAAATTATTCACAAAAATATTGTATCAGCCAGTTGATTGAATTATGCTCAGCGGCTAAATGGGATTCCTGCATCGAAAGCCCTGCCCTTTCGGTTTTGCTTTTGTTGCTCTGCCTTCTGACCATGCATCATTGACAGTTTTCAAAAAATCGAATTAAGTTTAAAATCAATTTTCATTCAATTTAGCCAAAATACCAAACAAATTAAATCACGCCCGAATAAATCGCCAAGCACCTGAGTGACTGGCCCAAAAAAAAACCTCTCCATGCTAAACTGCTAAAAATAAAATCAATTAACAATAAATGCAAGCAATTAAATTCAATGCTGTGCGAGGGTGGACGAGGACGTGGACGAGGTGAGGCAAGGAAATGTTTGCCACAGATAAAAACAGGCCACTTAATTAAGCCGAAAGGGTATGAGGGTCCAAGGGAGAGGAGAGTGTGGTGTGCTTTCGGCCCACTTCTACACTGGCCGGCATGTTTAAGTGCGAAACAATGTAATTTCATGGTAATCAGTCGGGGACCTGGCCGGCATCTAATGCCAGTCCCGGCAACAGCAACACAACTACGACTACACAAATTTCCGGCTGTGTGCACAAAGCCAGTGGGAACCGATGGAAAAGATGGAAAAGGGCCAAACCGAAGCTGGGCACTTGGGCCAGAAAAATGTCAGTTTGCAATTTTCTATGCCATTTAAAATAAATGAAAATTGCTCTTCATTCCCTTTCAGGCTTTTTTTTTTTGGTGTGGCATACTTTGGGCCAGCGCGTGTTAACGTAAATAAATTACACACACGTGCACTCGGAAAAATCTAAAAAAAAAACGGCTGAACTTAAGAGATATCCTTCTCAAATTAGACAGAGCCATATGTTAATTAAGCTCTAAAATATTCGCCTGATCTTGGTTATAGGAACGTCTGGGTAACCTAAAATCTTGTTTACAAAACGTTGTCTATGAGGAAAAACTTTTTAGAGCACATCTCCCCAGAGAGTGGGCCACCATCCATTCAAGTTTTCCTATAAATATATTAACGTATTAAAAATATTCATATTCAAAGGGTTGCTGGTTTTATAAGATTTTCAAGAGCTGTCCTAAGGAATCCTGAAGTTTACTTAAAGAAACTATTTCAAAGTTAGGTTTTATATTCATGAAAAGATAAAACAAACAACCATATCGTATAAATATTTATATGGCATTCCTGTGACCATATTATTGAGCAAAAATTATAATATATATAATATTAATTATACAGTTTTTGAAGAGTTACAATACACTTTCTTGTTGCCAACTTTTTCACACCTTTCCATCAACTTCAAATCCATAGAAATTGTATCTATAGCCCCCTGTCTCAAGTCTCATCCTCCTTAACCCAGTTTTTTTTCGAGTGTGAAGAGAGTGAGCGCGGGACACAGATACGCAATCAAGTGGTCAGTGGCATGCAGCTTATAAATCAGCGCCAGCCGCTTGGGCGCAACATCAGCAAACATTTGGAGGATAGATGACCCCGGCATCGCGACCCGCATTGCGATGGACAGCTGAACGAATGACCGAGTGAGTGGATGGACGAATGACTGAATGAATAGATTGAGCGGGCCAGCTCCGGATAGATTGCTTGTATAAATGTTCAGCTATTTAGTTTCGGTTTGCTGTGGTTTGACTTTGCTTGTTTTTCCCGGTCCCCATCACCATCACCCATCGCCATCACCCATCACCATCACGGTGCCACTTTCCCCTATGCTGTCTCTCTCTCTCGGATTTTTTGTTGCCATTCGGAGCAAAGTTGATATTGCGCTTTTGTGTTTTAATGTTGTTTCTGGGACAATTGTCGGTCCGGCGAGAGCCGTGCGTCCGAGTTGGTTAGCTGAATCATTTTGTTTGACAAATTGCAGAGCAATTAAGAATTAACTACCATCTGGTTAGGCCAGGCCCGGGGACATAAGCCGCTTTAAGAGCGCTTCTGGTTCGGGGTTGGATTCAGAGTGCCGATAAGCCAGATGAAAGCCCGATGTTTGGGAGTCTGACATGGTGAGTGGGGTAATTTTTAGTACCAACTGTTTCTGGCATAAACTAAGTACTAAATTGTGGATAGAAATATATAAATACTCGTATAAAAAAAGTAGAATTGGTGGGTTCAATAGATCTTAAAATGACAACGGTTCTAAAAAGATATCTTAAAATTTAAGAAAATGTATGAAGAGTACCAGAAAGGTCTAGC
>JAEIIH010030197.1:0-27080 GCA_018904745.1 Drosophila orosa
TCGAACCCACGACCCTGAGATTAAGAGTCTCATGCTCTACCGACTGAGCTAGCCGGGCAGGTGGGCGTGACCCGCTCGATCGGAAACAGCAGGCGCAGGTGTCGCATATACGGATCCCATCGAGTAATGATATATATTAATTCTAACGGGAACAATAGACTAAATAAATACGCCTTTTTGTGATTTTTGAATACGCAGATATGATCGAGTTGGTAATTAAAAGCGATGTAATGCGATCAAAAGCTGTATAAATAACGATTCGTTGAGTATTTTCCGCATATTGCAACCTGGCCAAGATGTTGGCCAAATTTTGGATCGTGGTTCTTCAACTGAGCCTCATCAATCTGTCTGGGGCCATCGAATACCAGTTTAAAATGGACGATGACGGAATATATTCTGATTGCGAGAATCAGCCTGGCACTCATTCCAACATTGACGCCCTCCTGGACAAGTCTAAGCTGACAATAGCCAACCCTGGAGGCGTACTTGAAATAGGAGGTGAACCCTCTGTTATCTGGAAAAGTGTCCAGCCTGGGGATACCATAACGGTAAGTCGTGAGATTGGATTCCAATATTCCCTTTAAAAGTCTTATATTCGACCAGTTTTTGGGACAAATTTATCGCATGGAGCGAAACACTTGGCAAAAGACGATGTTCTCGGCCAGCAGTAGGAACTTTTGCAGGAACATGTTCGAGAAGGGGCAGTACTGGCATCAGTTCTGGACGCGGCACATCACCAATTCCGACGAGATCAAGAGCAAGTGTCTAAACACCCCAGGAGTGAGTGGACCATGCGGTACATCTCCAGGCTCCAACTAATGTTCATCCTTTTCTAGGCCGTCATTAAGATGGAAAAGTACCAGGTGGAAATGAAGGCAAACCTGAATGTTCCGAATATGGAAGGTCGCTACAAGTTGGTACTCCTGTTCGAGGCATTCGATAAGAGCAACACCAAGCGCCCAGTAACCATTTGCACCGAGATCCGCGGCAGCATTGTAAAGCTCTAAGCTCTGCAATTATATATGCATGCTTAATATACAGCGAAACACCATTAAAGTTGATTATCGTACAAAAACCCAAACAAGCCGCACATGAATACCTTGGGCTTTACAGGACCTATTGGGGGTGGCATGCGAGGAGCTTCCTTTTCAGTTCATCATGCACTCCCGGAGCAGCAGGCCGAAACAGGAGCCGGTGCCGGTGCCGGTGCCGGAAAACCCGCACGATTGGTGCGCCGAGCTGGCCGAGGAGTCCTCCATCCACGGCAACCCCTATGTGGCCCGCAGGGACCTGCACTGGACCGAGCGCCTCTTCTGGTTCGCCATGGTCGTGGCCTCGGCGTATTATGCCATCAACAGCTGCATTGCCCAGTGGGATCGGTTCCGCGATCATCCCATTGTCTATGAGTACGAGTATCTGTTCGCACTGCGCAACTTCACCTTCCTGGGGCTGACACTCTGCACCAACTATGAGACGGATGAGACGGTGGACAAGCTTATAAAGCAGTAAGAGCTATCAGGGCTGCGCTTTGTCAATACAGCAGATAATGCTTAAATCTAAAAACTTGATTCGCAAAATTGAGTAGAAATAAGATTTAAATTAAATTGAATATTATAGATATTTTTCCAACTTTTAATATTCAGCACTTGGGGATTGGAATCCTCTGCAAACGAAACATCAGCATCGACAGCCTACTACGGGAAGTTTCTCCGCGTACTCAACCGCTTAAAATACAACAATCTGGAAACGCTGGCACCCTTTGAAAATGATTCCACTCTGGACAACTTGCCCTACGTGGACATGCTGCTTAAATTGCAGGAGAAAACGCTGCCACCTCCGAACCCTGTGCTCCTGGCACCGATAATAACTGAAGTGGGTCTATGCCAGACCAGCAGCCAGTTAACACGCTTTGGCAATCCGTACGGGAAACTGTGAGTGGGCTAAAGTTCTCAATAACTAACTAATCCTATTGGAGACAGATCTGTATCGTTCTCTATATATAAACTGCTTTCTGCTTTCAGGCAGACCCTGAATGTGACGCCAGTGCGACAGTGCGGATTCTTCAACGACTGCCAGCTTATGCACAAGCCCTTTAACAGCATCCTGACCCATGTATTTCTGGTAAGAAACTAATATCCAAGAAATTAGCATCTAACCCGGATGACTTCCTAGTACCTACACGATGTCAACGAGATGATGCTGCCCCACGACCGACGCACTGTCTCCTTTGACGCCAAGGTCAAGAGCTCCTATGTCCTGAAGCTCTTGGTCAACTCGATATCGGCGGATGCCGAGGTTCGGAATTTGCCTGTGGCCTATCGAAAATGTCGCTACGAGGACGAGAACAACCTCAAGTACTACCACGTGAGTTCGGCTGGTGAATGAGATTTCTGATCCAAAGGCTTACTATTCTCGTTATAGCCTTACCATCCCAGCCTCTGTCGCCTGGAGTGCCGTATTAACTGGGCCCTAAGCCTGTGCCACTGCAAGCCCTATTTCTATGTGGCAGCTCCCAACGCACCGGTCTGCAACATAACCGGGATGCTCTGTTTGGCGCGCACCAAGTGGCTGGAAAAGCCCTGTCGGTGCTTCCCACTGTGCCGGGAGAACACCTACAGCATCATCGAGGAGTACGAGCAGAGCGGGGTGGGTCTGGGCTCTTGACGCTCCGTGAAACCCCCAATTAACCCATGCCAGTCTTCTTTCAGGGCGATCAAAACTACGTGGGTGAGCAGTTTGAGCGGACCATAATCATCAAGATGGATCTGCCCAAGATGGGCATGAAGCGACGGGTCGTGTTCAGCACGGATCAGTTGATAATGTCGTTTGGCGGCGCCATTGGCCTCTTTCTCGGAGCTAGCTTCATGACCATCTACGGCCTGGTCTACCTATTTTTCACATTTTTGGCTTTCAAATGCAAATGTCGTATGCGAAAAGATAATAAGGCCGACAATTAGCGCCACACTCAGAGAACGATTCATACATTTTATAGGTCGTTCTATCGTGAAAAATTATAATCTCATTATTACTATTTTTAAATCTAAGCTTTGCTCTAAAATAGGCTAAAGTGTGACATACGGGTTACACAGCCTAGTATTTTCTTGTAAAGGAGTGGCGCCCAAAGCCCTGCCCTGTCATTTCTGCAAAATTTCTAGTCTAATAGCAACTTTTAAAGAAATAGCACTAACATTTTTTGCTTTGTTTTACATATTTCCTACGGACACAAGGCACCCATTGCTTTAACGTAACTTTTATTTATTTTTTTTCATTATTTTTGTAGTTTTAATATTAGGTCGTTAAGCCCATTTTTAATATACCAATGTCTAAATAGCTTGCCTCAAATAACCACTCACGTTTAAAATGAAATAACTCTAGAATTCAAAGTACTTCTCTTACGATATTAAATTTTGTTACTTATAAACACAGCGCAAATGAAATTGTTTTCAACCAAACGACATCAAAGTGGTTTGATGGCACGGACGGGCATCATGAGCAAATTAAAGCCGCAGCAAACGCCACAAGGAAGCCGCAAAAGTGATGGTTCGGTTCAGCTGGGTTCAGGGAGCAGAAAAATTTTCACTTTTGCTGAAAACTCATAACCAGCTGCAGTGCGTTTTCCGGCCGCTTTCTGTTACCCGAGATTTGCCATTGTCAAATGTGACAATTTGAGGCGCTCGTATCTCCATCTCGCACACTTGCCAGACTTGCCACACTTGGCCACAGCAAAGTGCAGTCAGCGGAGCGAAGCGGCAGTTGGGTAAAGCTAACAACCTTTAAGTTTGCTTAATTTTTCGTTCGTTTTCGGCTTGCTTGAGCCTCAGTTGTGTGGATCAACTTTGGGCCGACCGAAAAATGAAAACCCAATCGAGAATTAGCCGCATTTAATTGCCAGCACGGAGACTCCGTTAGGTAAGGCATACAAGTATTCAGAAATAAAATGAGAAAATAATGTAAACTCTTGTCCTGCTTCCACTTTACGCTTACTGAAGTTGCGGCAGTCTCTAAGAAGTATCTGCTTCTGCCCCGGCTCGGGCATAAATTTGTTCTGGTCTGCTGCCAAAAAAGGAGAATGGTAGCCAGACGGAGAGCCAGCCAGCCAGCTAGCCAGGCAGCAATTAAATTGAAACTTATTTTAGTGTTGGCTGTAGTGCCTGTAGGGCTAACCTTTAGGGCCCCGCTCTCTCCGGCGGCTCATTTGCATCTCCTGCCACTCGGTGACATTTGCATTGGCATTTGCCGGCTCCGCAGAAGTTGGCCAGCAGTTCTGCCCACAAAAAGCAACGGCAACTATCTTTTGCCATGAATGAGGCCAGAAGCAGAGCACAGCGAGGCGGCGAGAACTACCTGGTAAGGTGATCCGGCGCACACAGTCATTCATATTGCACATGCTCTGGCTATATAGCAGCATGAGTGTGTACATATTTCTGCTCTAGTTCACACTCAGGTTGGAAAAAGAGCAACAGCTTCTGCACAATTGCGTGCCGAGCAATTTCCAAATTTCATAAATACAAAATGCACTCGCCCGCATCTGGCAGTCGGCAGTTGGCAGTTGGCTGGCTCCGAAGGTGAGTTCACACTCCCCGGGGGAAGTCGCCGGTCGGTATTCTCTCTCCTCCTCATATAAGCGATCAGCGGGCGGGAAGGCGGCGGCACCTTTCATCTTCACCTCCTAGTTTATGTCGGTATTATGCCCAGAGCCAAGACGCAGCGAATTCCAACACCTGCTCATGTGGCAGTCCATGCGAGCAGCTGAGGGCATCACAATCACAACCACGCGCGGCAACAATGTGCTGAAAATGTAATTTTCTTCCCGAATGCGCCTCAGCATAGCAAATGAAGCATGCCCAAGGGGAGGAAGTAAGGCCGCACTGCTTATACACTGCCATTTAATAAAAGAAATTTCGGTTGTGCAATGGTGTTTAAGAGTGTAATTTTCTAATTTTAATATTAAACAACAAAAGACAATTGATATTCAAAAGATGTTACGTCAATAAGATTGATTTTCTAATAGAAGTAAAATTATAAGGTAATTATTATTAGAGCAGTGTTTTTATAAGGCTAAATCTCTAAGTCAGTATACATAATAATATGTGGAACATCTTACGCTTTTGTTGCCCAAGATGCGTTACGCATCTTTCCCAATGTTGTTCTGTCCTGATAAAAGGCTATCCTTTGTAAAACAGAATTCAAACACTCTATCTAGAGCTAACGTATAATATATATAAATTTAAATGTATGGGCGTAGCGCAGCTTATAATGTGTTTTTATTGTCGTTTAATCCTGTCCTATTATCCTTTATAATGATGTTATAAAAACAGAAATCAAAGACAAAAATAAAACCCAATATCAATTGTGTTGCTACATAAAGCCGATATACCCTTAAAAACCAGAATATCAAACGCTAAAGTTGATTTTACGTCTGTCGATGATGGAAATAGAATGTTAGGTAGAAGAAATCAGGGGAGCAACCAATATGAAGGGGAGCAGAATGGAGTGGATTGGAATTGAGAGGTAAGCTAATGTATTACCTGCTTTAAATTAGTGCCACTAAGTTACAAATCATTGGCAGCTGTCAGTAGTTCGTCCTAGGGCCCATACCCCCTCGACTCACAGGAGCCAGCACCTTCGAGGCTTAGCCGGAGATAAAGATGGCTCCCACTCCCAGTAACCGCCGCACCCGGCGTTAATTTACGCTTGTTAAATAAAATTGCCTGGCTCGGCGTTATATAAGAGCAATAAACCATTATGTATGGAAGTAAGCTGCTCCGAATGGCGTCATGACAGCCATAAATTATTGATAGCACACAATGGACAGATAGTAATGAAAGCAATTAATGGTTAAAAAAAAGCCCACAAAATGTTCAAGGAGCAGTGTTTCGTGTTTCTCTCAAAGCTTTAGGTACATACATGCGAAAAATGTGGAGAATTTTTTGTTCGACGCTGGTATGATTTCGCAATTTTATTTTTTGCCATTAAAGCAATTAGAAGTTAAATGAAAACAAAACAATTTGAGCATTAAAACAGAAACAAACCCAATCCCCCATTGGGTTTTTGCTGTATCCGAAACATTTCTCTTGCATTAATTTATTGCTGTATATCACAATTTAATTGCTATGTCTGGGCTTGTGTGTGCGTTTGCCCCGACCTTGGTTCAGATTATTTGTTTATATTTATTTGTCTTTTGCTGCGGGTTTTTATTTACACACGAGAGAATTTCAGACCAAATGCTGAGAGTTCTTGACACACTGGCAAACAACTCAGACAATGAGTCGCTTCTTATTGCTAGAGCAAGGTACAGCGAAAACGTATCACTTCGTTTTTTATGTTACTTGAGTGGGCTAAGGTGGCTACATGCACATGTGGCCTTTTCCCCCAAAATGCTGATAAGTTCCAGGAACCGAAAACGGAACTTTCAGTGGAAGAGTTCGTGTCTAAAATTACTTCGAGTTTCCGGAGAAACCGCAGAACAATAATTAGAGGAAAACTCACCTTCATGTCATTGATAATCTGTTGGAACAGACTACCCAGCGCGGAGCTATCGCGTTCCAGACTTAGATCCATGTTTCCTTATTGTTTACTGGTTCAGTTACGATATCGATTGGGTTTCGTTAGTCGCGAAATTGCTCGGTGTGACTCTATTACCGTGATTTCTATATCAGTTTCATTTTGATTGGGGAAAACCAAGTCAATTCAAATCGTTCTTAGGGTGCTCTGGAAAGTGATCTGGAAAGAGGGAAATACAAGAATATTTGTTATAAATAACCATGTTCAAATAATCCATAAGCACTTCCGATGGGAGTTTGTAGCTCACATCCCCCCATAAATCTTCGAAATTTCTCGCTGATGGGGCGGGCCCGGGCGACTTCTCATAAATAATCAAACATGTAAACTAGCGCGTCTTTCCAAACAAGAAATTATGCTTAATTAGGCATATTAATAAACGAAAAAGAAAGACATAAAGTCAGGGCAGTTCCCCGTTGGCGTAGGCGCAACATCAAACTTTATTTGGGGATCGTTGACCCAATTTGAGAGTGCTTTCAGTGCCACAGTTGGGCTCCTGCTGATATGAGTTTTCTGATTTATTGCTCATGTAGCGGGGCTAATTGTTAATTATTAATTGATAATTGATATGTCTTGCGGTGGCGTACAGGAAGTTGCAAGCATAATTTACGGGTAGTGCAATTGAAACTCCGGACCTGAGGCCCATGCAAACGACTTTCGACGTGGTTGTTGTCGTTGGGGAAGTGCAATAGTTTTGACCCATTTGTAGGTCCGCCACATACGTGACGATTACTTCTAGGCAGGTTTCCGTGGCTCGTTTCGAAAGTGCAGATAAACCGAGAAAACTAACGCGACGCTGCTGCTGGAAGCGAGCCTTGGGAGCAATTAGGGCCCGCGAGGCGTCAAATTCACATATATGTAGGTTTAATGGCAACTTGAGCACAATAACCTTCGACCAGAAACTGGCCTAAGCCCGGCTCGAGTCTCAAGACAGCACTTGAAGCCACACATTTTCGGGCTGATTGTGGCATTGACGGCAACTCCGAGTGAAGTTCTCGGCTACAAGTGTACGGTTGTGTAGCACCGATCCGATGCATTCAGAAAGCGTTCACAATGGACACTCAAGCGTGGAGGAAGACGAAGCCCACAAGTGATAAACAGCCGCGGCAACGAGAACTGATTGCCTAGACTGCGTATCTTTTGTCTATGACTGCCGGGAGAGAAGGCATCAAAGAACAAGTCGGGGAAAATGAAATAAAAAACGTTAAGTTTTCCGACTGAGGCATTAACAGCAGAGTGTACTCTCTACAATACATAGGAGCTTTGAAAAAAAAATATTTATTGTTTGCACTAGGATATGGGTCTTAATTATTATAAAAGTTGGAAAGTATTTTAAAATTTATTCCAGTTTTTATTCGTGCTCGTATCAATGTACTTTTCTCGAATAAAGTGGAAAAGAAATAATTGTAATTGTAAAGATATAATTGTAAATATAGTATACTTAATCATGAAAATGAGCAATTTAAGCCGTGAAGCTCTGGTACTCAACTCGTTAAATCAACATCCTATACAAGGTATACAGGGTATCCAGAAGTGCGAACAATTGCGGCGAAAAGACTGACGCACACTCACACTCGCATTCACACTCACAGCGTGGAAGTTAAAGTAGACTTGCAGCTGCCTCGCTCGCTCTTTGTTCGCTCTCCTCCTCGCAGCTGAATAGTGTAAATGACCTCTCGAGATAAAATTGTGGCCACAAAGCAAACGATGACAGGCCCGCTTTATGTTGTTGCTGATGTTGCGGCTGTTGTTGGCTGTGCTGCAGAGTTGCAATTTCCTTTGCAGTGCGGAAATAAGTTTTGTGTCGTTTTTGGCAATTGACTGCGTTAAATCTGGTTTTAGCTATACACACAGGCACGCTCACACACAGCGCCGACGAAACATTGACCCAGTTAACTGGCTGCATTTAAATCATAAGCCTACAACTGGTTGGGCCAGTAATGTGTGTATGTGCGCTAAGCTTGCATATCATCTCCCGGCCGCGGCAGCGGAAATAAGACTTTTCTCAGCATAAAGATAAGTCCGCGACGTTGTCTTGGGAATTGCGGAGCTTGGGCCACTAAACCCGACTTGGGGTCAGGCCTGGGATGCGATCGTGATGCGATCGGGGGAGCAACTTCGGCAGTAGCCAAATGCCGAAATGCCCAAATTACCAAATCGTGCATTAAAAACAAAAGCAGGAAAACAACAATTTCGCAAAGTAGCCCGAAAAGAAGAGCACAGACCTCTTGCCAAGACCTAAGGAGGTGGGAAAAAAAAGGGAACCATCGGACTCAGTGGGAACCCGGGATTTGCGACTTCTAAGGCAACCCGCATCAAAATTCGACCAAATGTCAAGTTGGCGATGATGATGTGGCTGCTGTTGCTCCGGTTGTTGTTCCGTCTGATGTTTATGCTGAATGCGTTTTAATTTCCACTACGCATAATTTTCCGCCCTATTTACGGCGGTTCTCTCTGCGGCTTCAACTCTGCGGTTTCTCTCGGATTTCAGTTGCTGCAAATGGAAGTTTGGTACAGGGAGGGGAGTCACCGACCGCCTTATAAAAGGATTCGTAATAATAGAGGAAAACCAATGCTTAAAAGGTTTACTAGTCCGAAAAATTGATTCAAATAAGCAGTTAAATATAATGAGAAATATTAAAGTGGAATAAATGCGATTTTTCCGAATTTAATATATATTTTTTTCATTAGCGACAGGCGACTTGATCTAGATACGGCTTACAGGATATATAAATCTTTACATTATTTATTCATATATTTATAAATATTTAAAGCGGTTGTTTTATTTTCCTGACCTCAGCTGTATCTGAGCAGACATCTCTCATGTTGTGCTGCATGCTGCCTGGACTTCTATTACAGGAAGTGACTTGACTGACAGAGAAGAGGAGCGGGGCAAATGCTGCAGACACTTTTGTCAAGGGCGACAGACAGAGTTGTTGCCGTTAATTGCTTACCAAAAGATGTGAGCACACGCACCGGCGTCCGCATCCCATTCGCCCTATCTCCCCTTATTCATTGTGTAATTATGCGTAAATGCAGATGAGGATGCTAGGGTGGACCAACAACGTGTCGGAGCAATATCTTTGGGGACTATGGCGGAACTTGGGGGATTTTTATGACTAACTGCAACTTAAGTACATTTCTCGCAAGACCTTATTTATTTTTAAAATATACCCTGATAATGTGTAGGCAATGTGGATAATCGGATACTAGCGAAATCCAAAAATAAAGTTGTTTCCAGTTGAAACTAATGTATGATAAAACCAAATTTGAATTGAAAATTATTATCTTAAACCAGAGGTGGCCAGCATTTACATATTCAAATTGCATTCCTGTTAGTAAGAAATTGAACAAAGTGGCTATATATTCAGAGAAAAAATATCCTACCTTTTGTTTATTATTGCTTACTAAATAACTTTTTAACATTGCCATTTACCCTACTGATGTGCGTGAGTGCAGAGGCCGATCAAAGAAAATTACCACAGATTTACACTTATTACGACCCGTATGGTAAAAATTTAAATCAAAACCAGCTGGAAACTTTCATATCCACTCCGTGGTCTATGTATGTACAGATGTACATTTATTATGTTCTGTTTTTCTTCGGCTTTGTTTTGTCCCGTCAGTTCTAGGTGGGATTCGGTTATATAAATAATTTTACAGCTGCTTTGGACAAGGGATTTGTACAATTGTAAAAATAGAGAGAGGATAAGAGCTCCAATGTCAGGTTGGGGTTTTAGCAGATTTATGTGGCCGGCTGTAAGGTAAACGATACGTTATTGCTGGCGAATTGTGCATCGGCAGCATACCGCCATGACTTTACACTTTCACCGACAACTACGAGTATCCACCACTATGAACATCTGTGGTCAGCCAAGTGTCGAGATGCCTCGGCCCTTGGTCTGATCTTGGTCTTGGGGTCTCGAGTCTGGGGTCCGGGTCTTGCCTCTCTGATCCGGAGTTGGGAAAGCGTCGATCGTCAAATGCGTCGAGTGGTTGCTCGACGAAAAGAAAAGCGAAAAGAACTCATAAAACGACGATAATCTAGAGATCAAGTTTTTATATGAGCGGAATCGACAACGTCACCAGCATACACACACATGCCCCAACATTTATGTTTATCAATGGTTTTCTATCTTTAGCGTCATCTGTGCCTTGCCCAGCATTTTCTATTTGATGTTTCTGGGATTTGTGGGGGCATCTGCTTTAGCTCTCTCCCCCTGCCGCCCGCCGACCGCCGACGCGTATGGCACGTCATTAACCCAAATTTTCTATGAATAAAATATAGCGAAAACAGAAAACACTCAGTGTTTACGCTGGCGAGCCAATAGTGTTGGGAAATCTCTCCTTACTCCGATTTGTGGCCGCTTTGATTTTGCCTTAATTGAATAATTCGCGGCACATTCGACACATTGTAAAATAGGCCATATCACCGATAATTGGAGCTGATAGGCATCTCATGTTGGGTCATACTGATTGATAAGTTGCGTTATCTAATCAGCAGCAGCAGCAGCAGCAGCAGAAGTGCCAGCCCAGAACTGTAAACACTCATTCGTTTTGGCCGCAAGTGTGGCAATCGATAATTATCGATCGGAAGCTTTTGGGCAACAGGAGTCACCGTAAAAAGCAGGTATAAGGGGAGCACAGAGCGCATTTCGCAATAAGAACGCCCACAAATCTGTAAACACCAAGTCGGGCGTTCTTTTCGGACTGCCGCTGGAAATAAACTGACGGCATTTAGCGATGTTTAATCGATTTGTGCATAAAATTATACGTTTACACATGGCAAGGCAGCCGAAACGAAAATAAAACAGAAATACAATGTCCAAAACATGGCCAGAGAGGCGTGAGTACATCTAGTTGGAATTTCAGAGCACATTTTCCACACTGCCGAAAGATTTGTTCCGTCATATACTACTTAGATTTATTATTTGGATAGGAAAAAGTTTCTTTCAATGGCATATAAGCGTACAATTGATGCAGTTCGTTAGAAATCACTTAAAATATCTGACTAAAAACCTTGTACAAGAGTCGGTATTTTGTCTGAAAGTTGGAATTCCAAAAAACCGACAAAAATTAGGTAAAGTAACATACTCCATTCTGAATATTTTGTAAATATAATTCTGACCCTACTTTATGTAGTTTTTTCGGCTGGACTTGAATTAATTTAGTTTCCGTATTATTACGTAAGTTAAAGACCTTTTAACGTACTCTCTCAAATTCCTTCAAATGAATTTGCAAACTTATTGCTAACTTGTGTTTTAAAAAGTCAAATTATTGGTGTATTTAAACTCAAAAGTTTATTATACGCCTGCAGCCTGGCAATTAGATGCAATTACCATGGGATTGGAAATTACTCATTCGAATATGCAAATATTTTACATGCCAATGCTAAAGTGGCTAAATTTGCATTCACTGATTTTTAAGAAGAATCCCAGGTGCCTCTTAACATTTGTTATTATTAACATAAGAGCGCCCGCATTTTAGTATTATTCCTCTCATATGTACATATGTACGTTTTGAGGTTGCGGCCATGGCAAAATGGTTATTAATGATAAACAAAAGTGCCGTTAGCCGGCATATGGTACTCCCGTACTTTGTCATGTTTGTTATGTTCTTGTTTGCCGGTTCCATAAGCACGTTTGGTTCTGCCTCTTCTCGACGACTTCTCTACTTTGTGGCCATCAGGAAATGTGAATTTTCACTGCTCTTTTTGTTGTTTGTCCATTTTCTCTCGCCTTCTCCCGTGTCTCGTTAGCGTAAAGAGCTTCGCCCAGCTTTTGTTTTGCCAGCACAAAAAATAGTAGTTATTTAGTCGGACCCACTGCCATCTTGTTTAGCTAATTTGCCAGCCCCGTCATAATGAATGCTCATATGCCAGAGTCCGCGGAAAAGAAGCGAGAGTAAAAGGAAATCCATTAGAGTGGCCTGAACTCCTGACATTTTCTCAACTTTTTAATGAGGCCTCCATTCTGTTCACGCAGCTGGATATTCGGCACGCAACCCGGACCAAATGAATAGGCCCAGAGGCGACACTAGGGTTGGATTATACACGATTTTTATTAGGACAAGTCGAGAAAATCGAAAGTGGTTGCGAAAGATGCCAGAAAACCAGGCGTGGTGAGTGGGACTTGGGGCCTCTGAGTGACTGCAAACGGAATCACGCCTTTTCGTGGATTCATTCATACAACAAGCTAGCTACACCCATGCAGTTCACAAATCAAACGAAAACAAAAAACCGTTTGTGAGTGGGCAGCAGCAGTAGACACAAAAAGCACCTACAAGTTTTAGTCATTCAAGCCGTTCGTCGCTGGAAAGTCTTTAAAGTTGCCAGCAGTTTAATGCTTAGATTTCATTTGAGAACAGTTGTTTTAAAGCCACAGTACATTGATTGTCATACTAATATAGACCAGAACTCATCTTAACTCCAAATCAATAGATTTGGTTTCAAAAAGTATCAACTATATACGAGTATTTAAAAGTACCAACCCTAACTTTCAGAAGAACTCTGATGCAGAAGGTGTATCTATTTGTTTTTGGCACTGAGGTTTTGTCTAAAATTGAATTTTAAATTTAATAACTAAATTTTAATAGTTCAGGTAAAAAAAAATCAGGTAAAAATCACAGTAATCCATAAACTGTGAATCTAAAAAACACACCAATTGTATGCCTCTTAATCTGTAAAACTTGCAAACCATATGGTACTTTTATAATTAAAATTACACGGCTGGTCGGGAAAACTATTAACGAGGGGTGCAGATAGAGAGGAACCGAGCTAAGGCAAATGTGCAAACTAAATAGTTTACGTAAATGTTTCTTTTTCGCTATTTTCGTGTCGTTGCTTTCCGGTTTTCTTTTTCTTTTTCGCCATGGCACTGGTGCTTTGGCCACGTTCCGTGTTTGGCAGAGATCAGTGCCTGGCCTATGACTGCCAGGTTGTTCTATGCCGAAAAGGCTGTGGGGAGGTAGTGCGGTCTTTCTCCATAAAGGCACAATTATATTTATTCGCGAGTATTTGAGTTTTTCCTTTTGTGCAGTTTTGTTTGCATTTTATTAAGACGAAAGCTGCAGGGTTTTGTTTATACAGCGCAAAGTGGTAGGCACACCGAAGAAATTTATGTATTTTAATTAAAGCAAGACAGCTTTGAAAATATTTATTTTGTATATCTACTAAATTGCAAGTTTTTTTTTAAGACAAGCAAGCCTATAATAGTTCTTATTTAAGTTCTTATATACATCCTTAAGATTTCAGAAAAAGGTTTAACTGATTTAAAGATTTAACAACTTATTTAAATAGAAAAAACAAAAAATCCCTCAAAAACTTATTGTAATGGGACTTCTAGACACAAAGTGATCCCATTTTTCTCCGTGCAGGAGCAAGTTTCTTTCCAATGCCCGACAGCTGTTTGCCGTTATTTTTATCTTTCTTTCGTTGCCCCCTCCATTCCCCTATTTCGTTCTCCTCCCTATGCTTCTTATTGTTGTTCTCGCAGAGTTCGCGTTCTTTCGCTTTTTGGCAATTGCACAGGTGCGGCGGCAGTTGGATGGTTTTCGGATCGGGTTTCTCCACGAGCCTCGGATGGCTCAAGGCCTTCACTCCGCTGGCCACCGGTCAAGGCATCCCAGGCGGACTTTCGAATCCGAGGAGCCTTATGTACATATGTATGTATGTGTGTATACATTTGTCTAGGCAAATACGACTGCACCGCCTGACATTCCAGGCATATCGTATTATGGCGGGAACCCGACACCGCTAGAGCCGCTGTTGGAAAGTTCTGATACGTCCATATATCATATCATTTGTTTAGACAAATGTGCGAAATAATAATCTCGAAACGTAAACAAAATCCAGGCCTAATTACGCTTATCTCCGCCACATGTGACGGCGAGCACAAAAGTCGTTTGAAAGGTATGCGCAGGCAGAGACAATACAGAAGGCGAGCGATAAGGGAGGCAGCTGGGAAAATGTAAAATTTAAACAGTTATTCCTGTTACGAGCGGTACGGTACAATGGTCGACAACGTGACGCCCCGGTTCCTGTAGCGATTACAAAAATTCAAATTCATACGAGACTCGGAGCCACCCCACACAAAATAATGACCCCCGGTGTGCTGAATTAAAAAATTACCTCTTTTGATATAAAAACAATTCAGGTAACAATACAGAAGAGCAGAGATGTCCTTGCACTTGCGCAATTACCGCGCAACTCCAAAAGGGGAGTAGACACTGGGAGAAATAAATAAGGTAGTACTCTTTTCTCACATTAATTTAACGACTTTATAACATAACCGAATAAATAAACACTCGGTTCATTATATAAAGGTACCATTGTTAAATGTTATTAAATTAATTAATAATAAATGTTTAGGAAAAATTTGTATTGAAAGAAAAAACCCCTTTTTACTTATAATTTAAAAAAATATTGCCTAACCTAATACTTTAAAGATTTGTTATATCTTTCTTTTCTGCAGCATTTTTTTTACTGTGCAAAAGAAATCCCTTTCGGAGTGGCCGTGAAAGGAGTTTTTGGTTCTCACGACCGACTGGAACTGACACTGGAAGTCCTTGAACGTGAATCTCTCCGACTGGAAGCTGTGCAAACTTGTTGTTGGCGAACTGCATTGCCTCTCTCGCTCACGCTCAGTCCCTGCCCTCTCTCCTTCCAAATTATTTTGCCTCTGAGTGATTTTTCATTATTAGCTCTCACCACCCCCTCCCGCACTCGATTTCTTTTGTTTTGTCTAAGGGCAGATTTTAAGAAGCCCCGAGCACACTTAAAGGATACTTACAATGCACTTTCGGCCGCTTGAAAGTCGTGCATCTGCCGCTCAGCGTGGAAGAATGAAATATCCCAGGGCGAGGCGTCTTAAATGCAATCGTTTGTTTGATTTTTTCGGCCGTCGATGATGCTGCAAACAATTAAGCGTTTCCTCCCCTGCTTCCCGTCCTGTCGTTGTTGTTGTAGCATTGCATTCCAGGCGGCAAAAGCGCACACACAAAGGAGCGGGTGTACGAGAGTGTGTGTATTTATATGTGGTGGGGTGTGTTCTCCCGTTCTTCCGTTCTGCCTTTCGCCCCTTCTCGCGCTATTCCGCCTTTCTGTGTTCCTGCGCCTCCTCCGTCGCGGACTGTGTTGATGTTGGGCTTTGTTCGAGCTCAAACTACCCTGGAGCGGCACCGTTGATCCTGGCCGTCGTGCTGTTGTTATTTTTGCTCTACACTCACGGACACGGGCACGGGCACACAAGCACACACACACATTGGCCTGGCAGACAGACGCTTAATTTTCCGTTTGCCCCGGAAAATTGCATAAAATTATTCGCTCTACGCTACGAATTCGACACTTTTCGCCGCCGCTCGCATTTCGACAATTCTAATTCAATCGCGCACTTGTCGCACTTTTATTTGTGGTCAGACAACAGTTAGAAATCGGCGTTTCAACCGTTATTTTTGCTCCGTCTGTGCAGATTTTCCGAGCGCCTTTCCCGTTTGCTTCGTTGCGACGCGACGCGACACGATTTTCTTATAGCCAAACAAAAAACAACCGAACCACAACTAGTGCTGTCAAAACATCGATGGTACTATCGATACCAGCGCTGGTTAGTTCTGGGCCGGCACCATCGATATTTCGACCATTGTATATCGATACATCGATATATCTTGAACGATATAACTAACATCGATTGAATTTATTCAAAAATAATTAAATTTTTCAAATCTTAAATTTTCCGAAACATTATAAAATATAACGTTTAACTTGATATGTTTTTAAGATATATTAAATACCAATTCCTTCTGGATATAAGAAAATAAATAAGTAGTCCCATTAATTATTTAACCTCCCTTTTTGTTCTGTTTCAAAGGTTGCCTAGTTTCCGCGGTAGCACAATTAAATTGTAAAATTAACTGGCAATAAACAAATATGTATCTTTTGGTAACAATTAAGGTATTTATTTGTCTACAATGTTGGTGTTGGTGCAGTAGATTTTAAAGGTCATCGTCAGCATTATCACACAAGTCCACAGCTTAAGGAAATCAACGAATTAGGTGCATATACAAATATAAACACAGCTTTGTACAGAAAAGCGATACTCTGAAGCAATACCGAAGCAAACAATACGAAAGAAACGTGCTCCCACCCACCGAGAGGAGGGGAGGCCCCCTAAAGCTTATTCCACCAGCTCCACGCTGAGCCTAATGTCTGTCTTGGGCATCAGTAGCAGCCTCCGCTTGTCGTACTCCATGGGAATCACGGTCTCGGCACAGGGAGCGAACCGGTGGTGCTGCAGCAGAGCCACCATACCCACCAGCAGCTGCTGTTCCGCGAACCGAGCAGCAATGCATCCGCGCAGTCCCTCGCCGAAGGGCAGAAAGGCAGCCGGTGGTCGAGATTGTCTGGCGCTCTCCGCAAACCGATCCGGATCGAATCGCTCGGGATCCTCGTAGATCTCTGGATCTCGGTGAATGGCCGCCGTTGGTATCAGTACATTGTTCCCCCGGGCTATGACGAACACCGATCTGGGCAGCTCGAACTCTTTGGTGGCCCGACGCAGCAGGAAGGGATGTGGTGTGTGCAGGCGAAGCGTTTCTGAAGAGTAAGTTGGGATTCGGGGTTTAATTAAGGTAGCAAAATACACCATTAAAAAGTATATACTCACCATTTAGGACCTGCTTCGTATAACTGAGCTCCCTTAGGCCTTCCGGCGTCAAATGTCCGCCATGCTGATCCAGGGTTTTTCTGATCTCCGCTCTGGCCCGATCCTGTAGTTCCGGTTGAAGCGCCAACTCGTATAGGCAGAAGCTCAGAGTCGCATTTAGAGGAACGAAACCCGCCAAGAGGCTACCAAAAGCCTGGGCCGCAATCGCGACGTCGCCGAGTGGCTGGTCCGCGTTGGAGTACAGCTGGAGGAGCGTTTGCAGCGGCTGACGATCCCTGCGACGCTGCTCCTGCAACTGAGACAACACTAGTTTTTGAAAATATGCCGTTGCAGGCCTCGCGTAGCTCGTGTACTGCAGCAGTCGAGCGATCAGCGGAAACTCCAGGGCCAGATAAGCCCGCCAAAGCTTAAAGCCGTCCCAGTAACTGCGCGTAAACTTGGCAAACTCCTGGTTGTCCTGGCCATGTCCTAAGCCAAAGACCATTGAAGCCATCACATCTACGTTGTAGCCATTCACCAATTCGCTTATGTTGCTGGTCTGCAGGATTTCCTTGCCCAGGAGGCCTTGAATTTTGTTTGAGATCTGTACGAGCGTAGGGATCAGCTTCTGCATGTTGCTGGGAGTGAAGACCTCCGCGGATTTGGCATGCAGCTTTCTCCATTTGTGACCATCCAGTTGCAGGAGATTGCCCGACAGAGGCTCAGCACTGGCATTGTTGTAGAGGCCGCGCGACGTGAAGTGGCCCGCATCGGTGAACAGAATTTGATGGACCAGCTTCAGGTCAAGCACCAAGACGAATGGCTTCAGCCAGGCGTAGAAGCCCACGAAGGGAGCCCCTCTGCCCTTGTAGGCAAGGTAGATGTCCTGAAGAGCATCCTGGGCATGCCGTTTGCCATTCGCCACGCCTTTTATGTTGCCCCAAAGGAACTTTGGCTTCTCGTGCAGGATCCCCCGTCGCTTCCAGTAGCCAAGGCTGACTTTGACTACGGCGTAGAGCACCGACAGGGCACCGAAGGCGCTGAGCAGGGCGCGATGCAGCAGCTCCATTGACTTTTTCGGCCTGTCTGATGATTTATTGCAAAGTTAACTATGCTTAACAGCTGCGTGAAACTGTTTTGTCGAGTAATTTGGCTCAGTGCCGTGGGCTTATCAGCGCCATCGCCGCGGTATAGCAGCAGTTATCAGTTTATTGGAGGAGTCACCAATTGATAGTGTCCATCGAGCAGCGACCGCTGGAACGGAGAAAGAGAAACGAGGCTGAAGTAATGTAAGAACCGATAGCTAACAATAGCCGAGTTTTATTGCTAAACACTAAGTACGGAGAGTGGCATCTACGGCTGCAGTATGAGGCACAGGTTGTACGTGCCGGCCGGGAACTCGTCGACGGGCACCCAGCGGACAAAGCCCTCGTCGATCACCTGCTGCCGGGAGCTGGGCACGTTGGCGAAATGTGGATCCTAAATGGGATGGAGGAGACAGGCTGTGAGTTCACTCTCTCGTAAAAATTACATAAACCGCGTGGCTGACTCACCACAATCAACAGGTACGCCCGACCCGACTCGGCACTGCTATGATAGCCTACGATGGCCTTGGAGGCCGTGTCGCTGAGCCCTCCCATGGCAATGAAGCCCTGGTAATCCTCGAAGTAGCTGCGGATCTGTGCGAGCACCTCGGGAGAGCCGAGCTCCTTGACGTTCAGAATCCGACAGGGCAGTTGGTAGAGCACATCGATTACGTAGAATTCTTCGAGGGTGCCGATCCAATCCCGCGAGCCTTCGAACCCAGGCCCCTTGTCGCCGATGCCGACCAGAATCTGCTGGATCTCCCGGATCGAGGGCACGTGCTGGTACTCCGTCAACGAGCTGCCTTGGCGACGGATAATCCACGAAATGGCCGACTGCAACGTGCGATAGCCGCAGCCCCAGCCCGCGTCCTGGTGGCCATCGCAGCCGTAGTGGAAGTAGTGAAAGCTGCCGCGGATGCCAAGTGTCTCCCCCAACGCGGTGGGCGGAGGAAGTGTGAGCTGGGGGTCCTCCAGGAGCGAGTAGGCATATTCCTTTGGCTGAATTTTTACGGACACTGGTGCCGCGACGCAGTCCGCCTCACAGGTGGCCATTTGATAATCCGTGAGAAGACTGCAACGCCTGCTAATGCAACACCTGTTCCCGCCACCTGCGCTATTGTTTATTTACCTTTGTCGATGATTTGTTTTTGTGAAAGTGAAAACGCAGCAGAGAAATTGGAATGCAAGTGTTTTTCGGCCCTGGCTAGAGATGGTAAATGTGCATGTCATGCACCAATAACGAGGAACCTGTGGCGACCATGGGCTGGATATTACCCAATTTACTACAATTTTGACTAGTTAAATGTTGCTAAACTTGAACTATAACGCACTGAAAAAAACACTTTGGAAATAGTTTGTAAACAGACGCAGTCCCATCTCCAGCATCGAACTATCGATATATCACGCACCCATACACGCACAAAACTCTCTGCGGTTCATCTTTAGCGCACCTTTGGAATTATCGATATCGACTCGGTACGTTTTGGCGCCCGAATGATTATTTCAAATAAAAACAGCACTGGTCTTTAGTTACTCTTATTACTCATGCATTTCAAATTTTATTTGAATTATTAAATGTACATTATTGTGTTTAGAATTTATAAATAAGTATGCTTTTGGTGTGCATACGTTTATGTGTGTATTTCAACGTTTTTAATATATGTAAATACCATTATCGCATGGTTTATCTCTCGTATTTTGTGCTCTTCATAGTTTTCGTGACCAAACATTTGGTTATAATTGGTAAAATTTGAAACATACTCTACGCCTACCCTTGGTTTGTTTCTGAGTTTCAACTATTTCTCGGATTGCTGATTGTTACTGAGTTGCCGTTTTGTTAAGGTTTAAAAGTTTGCTTTAAAATGCATTTTGAGAACATTGCAAGGTTTTACAATAAATATACTATATATGAGTGTACGTGTCTGTGCACCAATTAAAATACCTAAATTACATTGTGCGCTTAAATGATTCGTTATCGTTATCATTTTTTGGTGTATTTGGGTGTGTCGGCAACGGGTTAAAAGTGTGTTCAATTAAAAATTATAAGTACAATACATAAAATACATTTATTAAATATACATATTTAGCGATATCACCTCGATTTGTTGTTATTGTGCTCTTAAAAATCATGTAACAGAAAAGATTTATATGCTAAATTATCAAATATTGTTATATTTATACGTATGTATATGTTATGTATATTTTAAATATTTATACGACTCCGTTCTCTCTCGGATTCATAATCGGACTCATAAATGCAGTCAAAATACGCTTGCGTCTAAAAAATACATTCCGCTCTTCCTCTCGTGTTCGTTCCAGTGCGTTTGTTTTTCTCTTACCGAAACTACAGCCAAGTCTACATCTGAATCGTTGCTCTAAGGTGAATACTAATACAATCTCTCGCCTCCCTCAACTTTCTACGGTATTTAAGTGTGCGTGGGCTTCAGGGTGTGGGTTGATTTTACGGAACAACTAATGCAAAGACCTTGAAAGAACAAGATGAGTAAAGCCAGTTGCCATGGAAGATCATTTTATTTTGTGCGAAAGAGAGAGGCAAATTTTGATCGCTTGCTGAATAATTGTTGCATATGGCAATTTAAATGTATGGGCGTTATGCATCTTGTTATTCTAAGGTCTTTGACTAAAGGGTAGCTGCGGGAAAACAACCTTTGGGTAATGCTATTAAACTATTCTCTCCAGAAACTATTGGAAGAAAGGGTAACTTTCCCATATTTTAAGAGAGGAAAGCTAAGAGGCGACGATCACAGATCATCTACCTGCCGCTATTATGTTTCTTTTTTCGGGGTAAGTTGCATTCTCCCAAAGATTACGTCTAGCATTTTTCTCAAATCCACCCATCATCTCTCTAGCTGTGAGGCTTCCTGCGGTGCTGGGTTATAAATGCAATACCACGCCCCTTCACGCTCCTTACAAAGTACAATATTCGGTGAGAATTGGTATAGATTTCAACAACTCGTTGATGTTGTGTTCTTCGAGATGCGCCAACAGTTGCTCAGAGGACTTCAACAGATTGACGCAGTTCTGCAGGTTCTCGACTATCTCCTTGGTCATGCTGTCCGAGGACTTGCTAATGAGCTCGGCCAGTTTCTTTCCCACCTCGCACTTGATCAGCTCCTCCTGCAGGCGCTGAGCTTGAGCTGCCTCGCCCGCTGCCTGCGACATGTAGACCACAGCCAGGATGCACAGGGCAATCAGCGCCTCGTTCTGCATCACCAGATGCTGGGCGGTGAGCATGCTGACCATGGCCTCCACGGTGCCCTCGTTGGCCAGGAACTCACTCAAACTGCTGCGATCGTAGTCCTGGGTGAGGGGAATCCTGTCGGCAATCTGCTCAGCGGGGGCATCGCCCTTGCGCGGCAGGGCATAGGCTATTTTGCTCAGGTAGGCGTGCTTAATAAGCCAGGCCATGAGGCGCAGCGACTCCCCGGTGACGCCCGCATAGTCGGACGATTTGCTCCAGTGCACCAGCTGCACGATCAGCGTCTTGTTCTTCAGCAGCTCCAGTGCAAGTTTTTCTGCAAAACGCAAAACAGATGTTGTTAATAGACGTGAGGATCGGATTGCAAGCTATTTCTGATTCCTCCCTCCACTCACCTTGGCCGTCGACCGTCATGCGCAGTGTGCCCAGCAGTTTGAAGACGACGGGCGGCTGGTGGATTTCCAGCATGGGCAGGATGGTCTGTACCAGGCCCGCCTGGATCACCGCATTCTTGTTCGGCTTGGGTATGACCAGGTTGCGCAGCGCGGAGAGCAGCGCATGCTGCAGACGTACATCGTCTTTGACGCCGTTGTTCTTGGCCAGCACCTCTAGCAGCTTGTTCATGGTCTGCTGCTCCACAAAGTAGATGCAGTGGCTGTCGGTGCGTGCAAAGTTCCCCAATGCCAGCACGCCGGTGGTCAGTAGATCAATGTCCGACGAGTCCAGCCAGTCGACCATGTTCTTAAGCAGCGGTGTGGTGTATAGATAATGCATCGATTCATCTGAAACGGATTACAGATTTATTTGAATAATGTAATTAAATATAATGACTCTTCAAAAGGACTTACCGCCTGTGAGAATCAACACGATCAGTTCGCAGGCGAGCTTCATCAGCGCCCTGGCCTCGCTGGTGCTGGCCAGAGTTTTGTACTTCTCCAGCAGGTTGTAGATGGTCTCGCAGAGCCCGTCCTTTGCCAGCAGCAGCTTGACCTCGTCGCTCTCCGCCTGGTAGTGCAGCAGTTCTAGGCACATCTCGGCCAGATCTGGGTTGGTGGAGGCGGCCAGAATACGCGACAGCTGGATGTTCAGCGACGAATCGAAGTTCAGATCGGCCACGTTTTCAGTTAGGATGCTGAGCAGGGGCAGAGTGTTGAGCAGCAGGTCCTCGTGCTGTTCCACATTGGCAGCTCCAGTGTCGATGATGACCTGCAGCTTCTTCATCACGCCCAGCTCCATGGCCCGCTTGGCCAAGCCCTCGCCTCCGAGCAGATAGTTGGACAGCAGACCGCCACGCACCTTGATGAACTGCGCCGCATTGGCCACGTCCTCGATGCTGGCTATGTCAAGCAGTTTTAGCAGCACAGCATCGCCCTCCAGCTCGAGTATTAGATCCCTGGCCTCGTCATTCAGGTAGCAAATATTCCCTAGGGCCCGGCAGATCTGGATGGGCAGCTCCATACTGCCTTCGGGCGTTGGCACCTGGCGCAAGCACTCGAGAAAGGCGGCAATTATGTCACGCGTTGTGAACTTCTTGCGCTGAATCTCCGATTTTGTGATCTCCGCAATGCACTTGGCAGCCTCCTTGCGCACATTTGTGTCGTCGCACTTGGTGAGGCCCAGGAAGCATTCCGCCAGCTCGTGCTTGTCGAATAGTTTTGGGTCCTTGGTGGCCGAGATCTCGCAGAGCAGGTTTGTCGTATTTCCAGGGCTGACACTGGTGGTCTTCAGTTGTTCAATCAGCTCGTCGATTTCAGCTGGGCAAATGAAAGATACGTTTTTAATATTTTATAAATTTAATAAGCAAAATATAAAGGTAAGATGAGCAATGCGAAATCCAGCCCGAACATATGAGAATACTAAATATCGCATGGCGAACGAATCTTATTCGTTATAATTTCTTTAGTTTCTTCTTAATTTTGGGAATTTTAATTCCACACAATATATAACTTTACAAAACCACATATATTATAATAAGTTTGAAACTTTAAACAGTAAAAATAGCTTTACATAATCTATAGATACTGAAAATTCCAATCGGATCTTAAGGATATAAAACCATCTTTTCTTCATTAAAAATATAATATTAAGTGCCTTTTTTATCCAATATTAACAGACTAGTTTGCGTATAAATTTGTGAAATTTATTACATGTTTTTCCAATATTTTCTAAGCGCGTCCGCTCGGTTTCAAGGAGCACGCAATGTCACCCTGCCATGTCACCCTTGTCTTTGTTGGGCACCGCAAAATTGATTGCCAATTTCGATTATCGTCGGTGCCTGGACGGAGTCAAGACAAATGGTTCTACAGCGAAGCGGTGGCTGAAACGTGCCAAGCCAAAATCTGTCGATATATTTTCATATAAAGTAAAAAGGAGGTAAGTGACATTAAACCATGCCACATTTGCCTCTATAGCTGTGAACCTTTATATTTCTAGTTAAACTTATAGAAATGCTTAGAATAACTTGTCAAGCGTGTGTCCCATTAAAGGTTTCTTTCGCCTCTCGAACAGCTGGCTTGGATTATAACAGGACCCAAGATGGCCAGGTCATTTGCATAAGTCCTTGCCACGGGTGAGTGGAGAAATACAGGCCATTCGGGAGCTTTGCATACACTTAAATGAGATATTTTTCTTGGCAATACGAGAATTGTGAGGTTTTAAACTGGATTTTGATAGGGGTTCGTCTTTAAGATATTATTATTTTTTTAATAATCAGAAATAACTTTTAGAATTAAAATGTTCTTTAAAGGGAAAAGGTTTGTAAACGACCTAGAAAAGGATTTAAAAAAGCAGAAGAATGTTTCTGAACTATGAAAAGGGTTTTTTACAAGACAATCCAAGAATAAACCAAACCTGTATTTGTTTTATTACAAAATATTATAATTGTCTTAACTTTATCTCAGCCAAATTGTTCACTCAATTCCCTTTAATAGAATCAAAACAGAAATCGTCAAGCGATAAAGCTCAGTATTTGCATACAATTCTGAATAAATTATTTATCTTTCCGCACACAACCCAGCCATTTGGCTTAAATTTGAATTTGATGTTATTTTTTTAGCCAGGGACATACATAGGTCCTCGTTTTATGGCCAACATTATCACAATATTATTATTTCAGTCAGTCCCTTTTTGCCGCCGAGCACACATGCTGGGAAATACATCCACACATACCCATGAGGCACTCGAGCAGGGCGAAGGGCAAAGGCCAGACTCCGCCACTCGACAACTGGCGACAGTTGGCAGGAACAGCAGTAACATTGAGTGGACTGGGGTGGGCAATTCAACAAACTTTGTGGAGCTTAAATAATGAATAGGCGAAACAAAAACGCAAAAGACCCCTACAACCATCATCATCCTCCACATCATCAGCGGTGGAGTCCACGATTTGGCATAGAAACAGCAACAAAGGACGCAATAGCAATAGCAGCTTGCACAGGAGCCATAACAAACATGGCAACTAACTCGCAGACACATTGCACTTACAAGTGTAAGCCCGAGTCTGCAAAAAGCCAGCCCATAGCTCCGACTTTTAAACACCTTGTAGGGAACATCTTGAAGCTGCTTTAAGGCATTTTAATAGATGTCTTTTAGCTGAATTAAATCTGATTCATCACAGGAATATCCTTAGCATTTGAAAGGTATAACGAGAGATCAAGCCTGAAATGAAGCTTCAATATAAAAGACAGTATTTTCTACATAAAGAGAGCAGACTCTAAATAAAACCTACCCGGTATTTTCCTCGAATACCATATGGTAAAAACTACAATATACCCTTGCAATTTATATATAACAGGTATGAATGCACATGGGATGCATCTGCATACTATAGTGGTATAGGGAAATTGTTGCATTTGCTCGTCCCGCCGCACTCTGAATGCAATTGGACAGGTGGCAGAACCACGTCGCCCCTCAGTGCGACAGGTAGACGAGGGATGCAAGAGGACGGACAGGTGCAGTGGCGGCGCGCGGTAGCGTAACTTCCGTCAGGCGTGGCCGGTGGCAGGAGGTAGTTCAGCTCCTTTAATGCGTCTCGGTTGCTTCTGGCGCACAGCCACAGCCTTTTGCGTGCCTTTGAATGTTTGCTTTGGTAACTGGTACTCGTTGGTATTCAGAGTATGCCATCCAACCGTCCAACCATCCATCCATTCCGTTCGGGTTCCGTGGCAAGTTCGTTAGCTTTTCGTTGCGGAAGCGGGCGGCGTTCGTGGCATTTATTCGCATGAATTTCTGGGGCAATTGCTTTATTTTATTTTCGTATTTTCCTTTTTCTGTGGGTGGGGGACTCCGATTCCAGCCTGGGTTTTATTTTCAGCCTGTTGTGGTATTTGGTTTTCTCCATTAAACGATCCACTGACTTTGGCCACACACAAAAATAGCAGGCAGGCACAAAAAAATTGAGAAAAACTAGTGCAAAACTTGTTGTTGCTCGTTGCATGCTTTATTCATGCACAATTTGTGTCGTTGAAGTCAGGTTTAGTTGTATTGTTGCTCTTTGGGTCTGCTGGTGGCCAAAAAAGTTGTGAAATTTGGGTTAAGAGAGCGCCAGAGAGCTTGGTACCGAAAATGGGAGCCATGGGAACCATGGATATGTATTTTAGCAGAGTGGGTGATATGAGGAAATGGAGATGGTTAGGGAAATAAATACAGTGAATAAAATATATGTGACATGGCATCGTAGAATAACTGTATTAACATTATCATTATCTTATCATTATGTATTATTTTTAATATTTGTGTGAATGTGTAGGGATTACTGACGGGTGTCCCTACGTTTGTACTTCAAAAACACAGGTCATTTCCAAAGGAAATCGGTGCGTAGAATTTGAATCCGGCCCATTACGTCAGGTTTTTACACCAAATTCCTACGGAAATGACCCTCAGCTTCTCTGCAACTCACAAAATTTTGAATGACTTATGTTGGTCTCTCAAGGGGCTGATACAAATGCTAAGGACGTAACTTTAAACATCAACATCTTCGCGGAAAAAAATCGTAATATATATCTTGATATCTTAAATTAACGGGTAAAAGTTGGACTAAATTTGTAGGTGGAAAGACAAATCAACAGAATTTGTAGCACCCGCTACATTACCTTAAAAGTTGGAAAAAAAACGCCATTTGTCGGGTACATAACGTCAAATATCTCAAAACCACCGATTTCCTTTGGAAATGACCCTCACCATTCTAACAACTGGCATGACCCCTATATTTGTAGACCTGTATAATTGTTGTACGATTGTTAAACGATCTTTTTCAGAAAAAATAATCCGGTTTGAAGTTACAGCCCCCCAAAAGTACCCAAAAACGTAATTTTTTTAACTCTAGAGTTTAAATATTTTGATATTCTGATGTATAGGAAATTTTTTGAGGCCTGATTAGAGTTCAACAAATTAAAAACTATAAATAAAAACAAAATCCGGTACTTGGTTTTGAAATGCTGTGAGATAACAATAAGATCCGTAACGCCCATGTATTTAAATTGCTCGCTCAAATTTGAGAGCGTAAAACCGTATAAAAACAAAAAAGGAAGCTAACTTCGGAACACCGAAGTTTGTATACTCTTGCAGTTTGAAATTGAAAAA
>JAEIIH010030203.1:0-19521 GCA_018904745.1 Drosophila orosa
CATTTCCGACCCTATAAATCATATATATTCTTGATCAGCATCAACAGGCGAGTCAATCTGACATTACAGCTAGAAAAAAAATTTTACTAAAAATTTTCAAAATTTTATAAGGGGTTATAAATTGTCAAATTGTCAAAAGTTGTTAAAAAATTTAATTTTTAAAAACTTTAAATGAAGTATGCAGATTTTTAACCCTAATAAAAACTAGCACATAAAAGCTTTCCTAATTGAAATTAATGCATTTTTGACTTAGTTATGATCGATTTTAAATTCGACCCCCTGAGCCAATGGCAGACTTTAAGGGTATACAAACGTTTGCTTTTCGAAGTGAGCTTCCTTTCTTTTTTTATAAGTATTTAGAATATTATTATTTAAAACCTTCTAGCTAAAAAGATAATCTTAATAAATATACACAAATAGATTCGTTTTGCATCAAGATTGATTCATTTATAAAAGTATTACATTAATCATAAATAATAAACCACATTGGTTGGGCAATTGTGTGCCAATCTTTCGATTATTATTCAGATATATGAATAATCGCAGCAACCTTATAGAAGGGCATAGCAAGTAGACCTTGATGGTGCCCCGCTTTGGCGTCACCGCTGATCCTCGGCCTCAGACATCCTTCCGATTGGCTTAGAGAGCGCCGCTCGCCGCCAGAGCGTGAATAATGCTCGTATTTTGACTGGTAGCGCCGTCTGCTAGAACGAATCTCCTCCGACTCCGATTCCGACTCCGCTACCGATTCCAACTCCCTGCGAGAGCTCTGCGAGTTGCGTACGGGGTATGTGTGTGAGTAAAAGCCACCCCCGGGCGACAATCACGGCGCATATCTGTTGGGATTTATACCCTGTGCCTGTGCTGTGCTGTGCGCCATGGCGCCGCCACGACCGACGACAATGCGCCGAGGGTTGCTGGCGGTACAGAGTTCGGAGGCAAATCAGCGGGCTTAATGGCTGGCCGGGCACATAAAACCGGTGCGCACTCCTGGCCAGCTTTCAGTTGGTGCGGGCACGCGAAGAAACGAACTCTCAACTGTGTCAGACTCTCAAAGCGGAAATTGGAAATGCGCGCAGAGTGATTATCGAAGGACTCTCAGGACTAACACACACCACACACTCCAGAGATCATGGCCGCCTGCTACAATGCCTACAGCGTGGGATCGCAGTCCTTCGAGTTCGACGAGGACGACGACGACGCCTCCTTCGACAGCGGCTACGAGAAGAGCTTCGAGACGGAGGCTCAGCTGAGTTCCCGCCGGCGCTTGGACTTCGACGAGGCAGCGCCCAATCTATTGGCGCCGCAGTTGCAGTATTCCGGAGCCTGGGATGGCGCGCCTCTCAACTCACCGCCGGCGGCAACGGCGGGATTCGTGGGTCTGCTGGACACGAGCAGCAACCACAGCACTCGGAGCGGCAGGACGCTGGTGGAGCACCTAAACAGTCGCGCCCCGAACGGAGGCTTTGAGCCGTCGCTGACCAGCACGCCAATGAAGTCGCCCGAAGATCCGGATGCGCCGCGCCAGAAGCGCAAGTATGCCGTCGGCAAGAACCGCGTGACGCGCTCGCGCAGCCCCACCCAGGTGGTGCGCATCAAGCGCCATCGCCGGATGAAGGCCAACGATCGGGAGCGTAACAGGATGCACACGCTGAACGACGCCCTGGAACGGCTGCGGGTAACGCTGCCCTCGCTGCCCGAGGAGACGAAGCTGACCAAGATCGAGATCCTGCGCTTTGCCCACAACTACATCTTTGCGCTGGAGCAAGTGCTGGAGAGCGGCGGCACCATCAACCTGGATCTGGAGAAGCTGCAGAACTTCACGCTGAGCGGCGAGCGGATCACCAAGGAGTTGTTTGACGCCCTGTTCGTGAATCCGCAGCCCTTTCCCATGTTCGGGTGCGGCAGGATGTTCCCCTATGGCCAGGGGGCCACTCCTCTGGTCCAGAATCCGCACCCTGCGGAGCACCAGCCGCCAATGGGGGGCGGGGCTTACCAGCAGGGAATGGAGTACCCGCAGCATCCGCCAGGCTTCGACTTTACCGGCAGCATGCGCTTCTATCACCACCACCAGCAGCACCAGCACCAGCAGCCGGAGTCTGTCCAGCACATGGCTAAGCAGGAGTCCAGCCCCCCGCAGCAGTTCTCACAGGAGAAGTACGATCTCTTCAGGGGCAGCTTCGAGGCAGCTGCCAATATCCAGCCGGCAAGCGCGGATTCGGGGATTCACCAGCAAAGCAGCTTCTACACACAGACGCCGCCGTGGAAGGACTACCCGGAGGATCAGGGAGCACTTGGGCACGCCCATGCCCTTGCCATTCCACATCCCCATTCCTACAAGCAGTTCGCCCCGCAGGTGTAGCGCAGTTTTGGGGGCCAGAGCTGCGATCTAGGGTTCTTTTAAGCGTGATATGTTCGAGGATTGCGTGGACTTGCAGGAAACTGACTGAGGGAAATCGGAGATAATCCTGTGACTTATTTTGATTATTCTGAATTCATAACTAACTTGCAAGCTTTATCTGAGGATTTCTCTCCTTCACTTTCCTCGAGTCCCGCGTAATCAGTTGATATTGGTAGTAAGTGAGGGTCTCAAGTGACTGCAAAGATTAATGATTCTCTTGGAAACGGGATTTTCAGTTGCAAGTCAATGCTAATCTTTGCACTCAGTTGGGTTCCGTGTTATAGAGGGATCTCCAAAAGATAAACCAATGACGTTTAAATAACCAACCAAAAGAGACTTCTGAAACTGTTTTGAACCCGATTTGGATCGAATCTTAATCAGTCTCAGAAGTCTCATAAATATCACATCATTGGTTTCTTTTTTGTGGATCTCAGTGGAATATCTGAACCAAGAGTGCTTGTCAGGAACTACTCCTATATAGCACTCTTCTTCTCAGCGTATTCCACATCTTCTCGACTATGTAGTACAAATCGGTTGTCCATTTAGCCTAAGCGGATACGTACCTTGCCATCGTAGACGTAAGCCTAGACCTAAGCACCTCCGACATGTACCAGGTATTAGCCGTAATTATTTGTACGATCGATGGACCACTTATGTAGGTTATGCCAGATTCTCTATATCAGTTATTGCAATGCAAGGAAAGCGAGCTAGTCAGGGCCAGAACTTTACCGTGATAAGATTGAAATTCGATGTAAAGCCATACAGATTTATTTTTGCAAATAAAGTTGACGATCAAAACGAAGCAGAAAATTGAAATCAATCGGGATGGGTAGAGGGTAAAGTCAAAAGAAAAAAGTAGCCAAAGCAAACAACCCTGGGATTGAATTGAGAGAATCTCTATGGTTCTCTGTGTGTGTGCGGATTTGAGATCCCAAACAAAGGACTTAAATTCAAATAAATATTGTATATTGCAGTGCACATAAAGCGAATGGCCTTGTGTATGTGTGTGCCTGCACTGCAGCTTGTTTTTATTGTAGGGGGCATTTTGCGCCCTTACGATTCGACATGGGGTGAGTTCAAGTAGAAACTGAACTCCGGAATACGGAGTACGGAGCACGGAGCCCGAACAATGGAAGATTGCCCGTCACCTGCCACACAATTACAAAACGAATGTACCAACGGCAGCGAGGCGGCAGCAGCAGTCAGCCAGGACCAGCAATCCTGAAACATGAGCTGTTAGCTGCGAGCTGTGAGCTGCGAGCTGTGGGCCAGTGGACCTGCATGAATGCCACTCAAATTATTTAGTTGAATGAACCGGCAAGAGTCGAGGGAAACTGCTTTATACCTCCGAAATGCCGAAATGCCTAACTGACTGACTGATATTTTCCGTTACAAGGCAAGGGTGAAAAGGTGCAGAAGATGCTGGAACTGTCATGTGAAACTCGGCATCTAAGACTTGCAGGGAGTCATGACTTCTTATAAAGGAAAAATGGTGTTCTTACAACACTATTTCAATTTGAATTTAAAAATTTGTAATGGATGTTTTTTCCTATGTTTAAAAAAGTATTTTTAAGGAAGCTTAAAAGATTTCATATGAAAGAATATCACGAGATATCCTATAGATAGAGAAAATTTTGGAAGACTTCGAGAAGAGTTACTTTCTCATTCGAGTCACAATCACAAATCCCACTACTATATATTTTGGGCTTATAAATAGAATTTCAGCAACATTTCAGTTGCTAAGCCGGCGTTTGTCATTTGTGCAGCTTTGTTGGAGGTGTCGGGATTTATCTTAACAATAATCATTATTCTGGGCCGCATGGGTCCGCTATTCTCTTGTCCCCGTTGTGTGGCAAAGGCGCAAATACGCAGCGGGTGAGCCAGCTAAGCTGCATTCAATTTCCAGGACTCTAGCAGGGATGAGGACTGGGCTGAAACCTAGTAAGGAACCCGGCATCATTAGCAGCGGGCTGCTCCGGGACAGGGTGGCTGCGTTTTGATGGCTATCGGCGGATCAATGACTACATCTCCGCTCCCTTACCATTGCCACTCCCATTCGCCGGGATGCTAATGCACCGCGTGGAAGGGACAACAATTTGGCGATGGCCATAAGGCGATAAGGAAACCGAAATGGAAACAAATTGCCATGGACATGCTAAAAGGCGCAAACACAATGGCATCCTCGGCTGCGGCAAGTGCAGGTCCTTGGAGAGCGATTGCTGTGCGGTCCGATGAGACTGCACAAAGAGAGCTGCTCCTGGTTGCGGAGGGTTCGCGTTCCAGATATCCAAAACCGAATCAATTTTCCGTTAATATTTGGGGATTAGTAAGCATGGATAGAAACACAAGTGTCCATTTGGGGATTTCTTAAGGAATAAATACATATCTAATGTCCTTGGAATGCTTTTAAGATTGCTGAACAAAAGGTTTATTTACAAAATGAATTGTTAAGAAAACAATAGAGGAAACGAGTTTAGGGAAGGCAAAGTTTTTATACCCTTGCCGAATTTGAAATTGATTATAACTATGCCAAAAATATCTTAATTGGGAAACCTGGTCATTGCTAGTTTTTATTAGAATAATATTCTGAATCGATACCATAATTGTTATATGTTTGGTTATACAATATATAAATGTAAAAAGTTTGTGTTTTTCAATACAAAACGCATAAAGTCTTTTTTATCAAATATATATTTCCTTTAATATTTATCCCCCGCTTGTTTTTGGGTCAAATACATCCGATATGCTTTCGAAAAACAGAATCAAAGTTCATCCCTTGCTGGTGTCGGCAGGCATGAAATATTAAGATCATATATCAACACCGTTACGGACTACGCAGCGCCAATTTGTCCTTGGCCTTTTTGGTATTCCCATTTCGCAAATCGAATTTTATTTGCCGAATTGATTGTTTTACGCCTTTTTAGCAAGAAGTCGGTGCTGATTTTTTATAACCCTTTGCCAGTGCACGTGCGAATACTTGAACCCTCTCTTCCATATTTTTTTTATTACCCCTTTTGGTCCTGATCAAACATCCGCGGCAGAGATTCGTCCTGGTGCCACAGATACACGTTCGCTTTTTGGCGGCAACTTGGACGACCTTTTCGCCCATTCATTGCCCTGCTCGAATTGGTTTATCTGTGAAATCTGTGAAGTTCCCCGGTTGTTAGTTTGCCGGGGTGTGCGACCCCGTTGTATTCGTATTCGTTACTGTTCGAAAAAACGCATGTGTGCCCTACCTTTGTCGCTTTCGAGTTGTGTGCTCATCTAACCGAAAAACATTGGATAAACAAACAGCCGCTGGAGTATTTTGTTACATTTTGTGCCCGTACCGCACCCGGGACCTATTTATTCCAATCTGTCGTATTCGGATGCACTGGATGTGTGTAACCCTCGGTATTCGCTTTGAAACTGTAAAATGTTGTGCGAGCTCTGATTTTTAATCCGATCAAAGCGGTTTTAGTCAAATTTAAGCAGATTTATGTCACATTGTTGAGCCAGAAAGTGGTACGCGTCTGAGGGAAAACAAAAACGAAAATGTTAACACATGTAAATCAAGAATCAGATAACTATATCCTGGTCCTGGCTGGTCTTCTATTAGGCAAATCGAATTGAGATCATGTTCATGCCCACGAACGATAAAACCAGAAAATTTGATTTAGGTTGCGGAAAATTGAGTGAATGCAGTGGAAAAAGGAACAGGCACGGATAGTTAAAGGACATTTCATGGATCCTTAAATGCTACTGTTTAAATAAAAGGACATATGTGAAAAATACTATAGCAAAATGGATTACAATCGATTTTGAGTGGGATTGATTTTCATAAATAAATTAATTATGTTTATATATAAAAAATATGATTAGAAAATTAAGAAAGAATTTGTTTGGGTTAGCTTCGATTACTCACAGCTTATTTTTATGAGTAAGCTAAGCTTTTGGTAATTTCTTGAACATAAAATAATGTTTCAATATTTACTCAAGCTTGCTTCAACAAAATCGTGATTTCTATTTACTCCCCTGACATTTAATTACCGATTTATTATCTTTGAAGAAAATAAGTTGCATTACACACGACTGAATATCAAGAAAGATTTATAGAATCAGTTATTTGAGGGACAATGCTACTGCCTACCAACCCCATAGAAGATCCGTTTTTTATTCCAGTCACATTCGAAAAATACCCATTTCTAATATATTCCTTTTCCAAATGAATAAACTGTTAGACAAACAATACATTAAACTTTACAACTTCACACCCGCTGCCAGTGTACGAAAAACATTAACATTTCGAGGAAGGCCTCGAATCAGCTGCACCCTTCGTCCTGTGGCAAGGAGCAAGGGCAGATATGGTAGCTGTACCACAAACGATGAGTTGATTGTTATGCAAATGAGCTCAGCCAGCGAGACCAGCAGAACCAGGACGAAATGGGAGAGCCTCGCAACCCCAGGCAAGGATGCGGATTCGGGGATTCAGTTCATCAAGTGGTCATAAATTTCTACATAGTTTGGAGAGAGCTACGAGGACGCGCGAAGCTGCCTAATTACTATGCAGCGCCATGTGCATAATGAAGCTGACATTTCTAATTTATGGTTGATATTTGTTAATTTTATTTTTCAGCTCGCTTTGCATAAATGGGATTGGAAGGCTGGCACTAAAATGTCGGCAAAACACCGGTTTCATGCCCAGTTATTGTTGAATGTAAACAACGGATACGGCACGATCGATTTAATGGGGGTTTTACAATATATGGAGGAGAAATCCTTTCGCCTGATCCTAAGCCGACGTGCTCTGGTAATTCCACTTCCGGCTTAGTACCGAAATTCGCGCGAAAATCCCGCGGTAATTCCACTATTGTGCCCGTTTCCGCAAACAGGAAACAAATGGTAAATTCGGGAAAAATTCGGGAAAATTGCGAAAAAATCGTTTGCAAAAAATATGGCGAAATTTACCCCAAAAAAAGTAATAATAGGAAGCCGAGCAAGTTAACTGCAATTACGCAACCCGGGGTGTGTCCTAAGTCCTTTTTTATAGTCCTGCCACCTCGGCAAGCGACCGTTATGATTCCTTTCCTCACTTGCCATTCCCGCTTTTCACTTTTTTGGTATGCACGCAAGGCCTTGCCACTATTTGTTGCACCCGAGGAACAGGACAATGAGGGAATGTCCTGCCTCAGCCATTAATTGTTGGCATTGTTTGTCGCTCTGTCAGCCGGACATCTGGCTAACTATTTGACACCCGACAAACAGCGCGCGTTAGCTGTCAGTGAATGGAATCTGGGGTAAAAACTTGACTTGTGCACACCTGCACAAGGGTTTCCCAATCAAATATATATGAATATGACAAAGAATCGTTAAAAACCAGGGAGATAAAATATAAGTAATTTATTGCATTAATTACTTCTTTTTTTTTAAGAGCGATAATATCTACAAATGATTTATAAGACAGAATTGAGCTGGGAAGCTTTCTGTTAAAATTATGTAGCTTGATTAATACCATTGTCAAATAAATTATTTCAACTAAGCATTTCTCTATTTTGTATTTAAAATATAAATATATATATAGAGAACTGTAAGGTATTACGATAAAAATAACTACCTATTTTTATATGATATTTGTTTTCAATCTCAACCAGAACGCTCCACACTTGTGGATCTTTGTAAGTTAAGCCCTTGGCGCCCACAATATAACCCTCTATCCCCTGGTATTAATTGACGATTACTGGAACTTACGAGGTCTCGATGGCTGGCGCCATGGCTGCTTTCCCATCAAGCCGCTTTGTCACTCGAATTTGGAGTGTGATTTATGTGTGATTTATGAGGATGATGGCCCTGCTGCCGACCATCAATCACTGTTCAAGTGGAAGGTGATTTAGCGGAGACAAAACCTGAAAGTGCAAGGCCAGTGCAATCCAGGTTAGTCGGTCTTTATGTTAATTTCAGACTTTCGGTTTAAACACGGCGAAATCATGAGGGAAACAAGTTTAATTACACTCCATCTCCGGGGAGAAGAACAACCCCCAAAGGCTCGAAGGTTCAGTTGATCCGGACAGCACTTGATTCGCTGTCTTGCGTTGTTGATGTTGTTTCGCTTAAAAAGTTATAAAAATAAGTCGAGCTGTACGAGTACGAGGACGAGAGCACCAGCAACCCCCGAAATCATCGTGCACCCTTTGATTTTGGCCAGGATCAGGGGATCGGGGGCAGGACCAGCATCATCCCCTGTTTCCTTGGTCGTTCGTTGCCAGGGGCTAATGAGCGCCGCACATTAGTTTTAACAACATTTATTATTTATGGGTTTTCCAACCCCCCCGCCTGCCTCCGGCAGCCTGCATCCTGCAGCCAGGATATTTGCTTTGGACGTTACATTTACACTTGCCTGCATAGTGACGCAGTTCTCGAAACGATTTTAAAATGGGAATTTGCAATTACTTTAAGCACGGCAAGTTTAATTGGAATTTCGAATCCGGAGCGGAGCTCGTTAACAACTTGAGTCAGGATCGGCTGGTACTTAAGAGGACTTGAAATGGGCAAAGGGATAATGGCTGAAGTTTTTTCAGGGTTTATATAGAAGATAACCCCTTATGCTGAAATTGAGAAGAATAAATATATGCTATTATAATTATAAAGCCTTAGTTACCTTTTCTTCAAAGATGGATAGGTAACAATTTTTCATGTCCCACTGATAAGTATTTAAAATGTTTAAATAATTTGCCAAAAAAATAGATAGGATTTAGGGTAATAACAAATTTTTATGGATTTATCTTTGTAGACCCATTACCTGTATAATCTAGCTTTAATCTAGATATCCTGCAACCATATCTTTCTTAATTTAATGCAGATAATTGGCCCTATTTCAATGTTGCCGCCTAGTCAAAACCCAGAATATTCTGCCGGAAAAAATCCCATAAATATCTGGTTTAACCGATCAGACCCACACTCGGTGCCCACACCTTCCTGGATTTCAGCACATTAGCGGGTGCCCACGATTCATTTACATATCACTTCAGTGAGTAAGTGCTCGCGTTTTGTTTTCACATTTTTACGTAGTTCATAGTTGATAGAATTTATTTGCACACATGTTCACATTGGACACACTAGTACTTAGTCGTAGGTATATATATATATATAAATTTATTTACTTAACGGCGAAACCATATGCATTCTGTTTGAAAACGGAACACTCATTTTCGGGCGACACGCACATGGGGCCTGACTTTGACTCCTGGCCGAGGATAGGATTGGATTTTGGATTGGGTTGCGGAGCTGGAATTGGGCTGCGTTTTGAGCAATATTTATTCTGCACTTGTTCGACATGTGTTTGGCAAATAGACGATAAGATAAATATAGGTAAAAAATAAATGCATTCCAGACCTGCCAAAGGGCAGAGTCAGCGAGAGGAACCCAGCCTGCACTTTGGCGCAGATGACACAGAGAACTGACTCGACTTAGGCTACGCTTCTCAATTGGATAACCGCTATGTTCTATACAGACTAACCTAGGCTAACTCTAAATGGTTCTACACGTACATACTAAATCACGCGCATAGTATGCTTAAGCTTATATGGACTGATTTGGCATTCCATGGACTACCAATCTCTGCAAGGTCCCGGTTCGCAGCGGCCGAGCGGAGATCCCTTTCAGTCTGGGGACTCTGCAGGATCTCCGCTGGTGCAAATGGGGCTCGAGTCTTGGGCACTACTAGTCTACGTCTACATCTACGTCTACGTGGTCAGTGGTTGAACCTGGACCGCCCAGTGCAGAAGATGAGCTGCGGCTACAATGGCCCGTAGATGGGCTCCGAATAGAGCACGGCGGGCATCGAGTAGCTGTACGAGGTGGGCGTGTGCTCCGTGGGAGTTCGCAGACTCGCCTGCTGACTCCGTTTGCTGTGCCGCTTCAGCCTGGAAAAGATGGCAAATTATAACAATCTTCCCTTCATCCTTAATATTCACTAAGATACACTCACTTCTTCTTCAGACAGCAGGCGGTGCACAAGGATACCAAGGCAGCTAGGCCAATGAGGGCTGCCAGGAAGACCAGCCATGCCCCTGCCGAGGTGAGCATGCCGGCAAAGAGGGCCGCCGTGTGGGTCCTTCTCACAGAGCAGGACTCCACCTCGCTCACTCCGTAGGCGGCGTACGTGTCGATGAGCTCCTGGCGCAGCTGCTGTGAGTTCATCAGCTTCTGCATTTCGCTGAAAGACAAGGCAGCGCCGTTTTTGAACATCTGGAAGCAGGAGCTGGTGGCAGTGAAGTCGAGGCTCATGTCGGGTCGCGTGAGCACCTGGGTGTCTAGGACGTGCAGCTCCAGACCCAGGGGCCGCAGTTTCCTCTGCAATTGCTCCTGGAAGAGCCGGATGTTGTGCTGGATCTCGTTTGGCGGGCGGGCAAACACAAACTTTAATAAGGACTTGTCGCGGATCACAAACACCTTGAGGTTGCTGTGGGCCTGACGTCTGGGTTCTGCGGAATTGTTGGCCATCAGCCGCATCAGGAAGTATCCGTCCACGTAGTCGGCAAAGGAGCCTCCGGTGCGAAGCTCTCCGGTTCGGTTGTTCAGCGTGAACAGGTTCTGGAGATTTCCCACGGCCAGACTGCGGCTCCGCTTGTAGAACTGCGGCACAAAGGTCACGTTCTCAATGGAGAGCCCGATGGGCGGAGCCTCGGCATCTGCATCGCTGGCCCGCAGAGTGGTCACCACGGTATCGATGGGCACGTTAATCCTTATGCCCACCGTAGGATCCGGCTGCTCGAACTGCGGCAGATTGTCGTCGATGTCCAGCACCCGGATGGTGATACGCAGATGTGAGGCGTCCCGGCGATCGTAGGGATCGCCAATGAACTTGAAGCCAGGCTCGCCCAGTTTCAGGCACTTAACCGTCAGCGTGAAGGATTCGACCTGCTCCCGGTCGATGGGCTTCTGGGTCTTGAGAATGGCCAGGCTCTCGTTGTTCCGCTCGATGGTGAACAGCTGCTCGTTATTTCCCTCGATTATAACATAATCAATGGCCGCATTTTCGCCAAGATCCTCGTCCACGGCTGTGAAGTTGCCTACAACAGTGCCAGCGGGCTCCTCTTCTTTAACAGACATGGTCAGGGGTCCTTCGTCCTTTAAAAAGTATTATTTTTAATATTTGTTCAGGAATAATTAGCTGGGCTTATTTCGGTTACACTTACAATTTCCCTGGCGAATCGTGGTTCATGATCGTCCACATCCAGAACTGCTATCTGCAGGATCCGGGTTACCGACTGCTTGGGCTGTCCATTGTCACTCACTTCCAGTAGGATCTTGTACATGTTTTTGGTCTCACGATCCAGCGACTCCCTAGTGGTTATCAGTCCCGAGTGGGCGTCTATGGCGAAGGCTTCTGCGTCCGCAGTATCCGGTAGAATACGGTAGGTTATGGTTCCTGAAGGAGTATTCTCGTCATCGGGATCGCTGGCAATCACTTGGAACACTGGGGCTCCAATGACAGCATTCTGAAAAAGGCAAGAATCGGATTACGTAAGGAAAAATAAGTAATATCAAAAGGATTCTCACCTCCGTGACATTCGCCATTTGACCCACGCGGGGAGCCACAAAGTAGGGCACGCCATCGTTGGCACTGACATCCCCAATAAAGATCTTTACATCGGTGTCGGTGGACAGGGTCGGCTGCTTGGGCAGCTGGTTCCCATTGTCCTGGGCACGCACAATCAGGACATATGGCTCGGAACGACCCTTGCCAGTGAGATTGCGGCGTGTGGATATCAGACCGCTCTTGGGATCGATCTTAAAGAGCCCGTTGGCCTCGCCCTCGTTGACCAGCTCGTAGCGCACCTCACCTCCGAGTCCCTCGTCAGCATCTAGGGCCTCCAGCTGGAGGACAAACGAGTCGATCTGGGCATTCTCTGGGATCACAGTGCTGTACTTCTTCTGTGTAAATTGTGGAGCATTGTCATTGACGTCCAGCACCTCGATCTGCAGATCTACGACGCTTTGCTTGGCATCCGTGGGCCTGCCGGGGGAGTCCTCTGCCTTAATCTGCAGCTGAATCCTTGGGGTGCGCTCCCGATCGATGATCTGCCCGCTGGCCACTATCACCTCCCCGGTGGTGTTGTTGATCTCGAAGAGCATGGCGTGCTCACCCTGCAGCGAGTAAATGATTTTGTGGTAGCCCAAGCGCTCATCCCGCGCGTTGAGGACCGCGTCCTTGTCCATCGCTCTCACTCGGATCACTCTCTCCGGATGAGGTCGGTTCTCTATAATGGTGGCTCGATAGGAGCTCTGCTCGAAGCGCGGACTGTTGTCGTTCACGTTCTCCACGGTGATGTTTACCCGGCTGACGGTGCTTCGTTGACGATCGGCGCTATTGGCCCGCACCTGGAGTTCAAAGTCGGGACCGCTCTCACCCAGAGCTTCGTAGTCCAGTCGCTTCTTGAGGATCACCTCGCCGGTGCGCTCTGCCACCTGGAAGTACTCAACCTGCTTGGGCTCCACCAGCTCAAAGAAGGTGATGGGCTGCCGGGTCACGGGATCCTCGGCCTGGAGAATGAATAGGGCACTGTCGATGGGCATTTCCTCCTTCATCTTCACATCGATCACTGGTCGAGAGCTTGTCCAGCCAGGGTTCTTGAAGACGGGATTGGTATCCTGGAAGGATTGCACATATACGGTCACCTCGGTGTTATCAACCTGTCCCTCAGGATCCACCTCCGCATTGAGATCCCTCACTCCCACGGTGAAAATTATGATGGCGGCCACATCGTGACGGAGGGTGCCGTTCACAAAGATCTCTCCAGTTTGACTGTCCACCCTGAAGGCCTCCTGCAGGCGGTAGTTGCTCCGGTTGGCAATGTTCACGCCCGCCTTGGTAGTGGCCGTTACGGGACCCACCAGTCCATACTCTAGTCTGGAGTTTAGGTCCTTGTCGATGGCCCTGACCCGGAGCACGCTCTCTCCCACGGCTGTCCTCTCGGAGACGTAGGCTGCATAGCTGGCCTGCTCGAACTTGGGCCGCTCATCGTTGATGTCCTTTACATTCACATAGACAGTTGTGGTGGCCGTCTCAGGAATGGGCGTTCCCGAATCCACGGCATTCACGATGATCTCAAAGCTGTTCATGTTGGAGTCGCGATCGATGCGGGCTTGGGGTGATACCGTAATCAAGCCAGAGCTGTAAGGAAAGGAGGAGATTGTAAGTACGGATTTAATTCTGTGAGAATCCATACTCACAGTTCATCGATCTCAAAGTTATCGTTGGCTCCCACAATCCTGTAACGCAGCAAGCTGTCCAAGCCATCCGGATCGTGGGCAGACACCGAGGTAACATTTGATCCCGCAACGGCATTCTCTGGTATGGAAACCCTATAACTCGGAGGGCCAATTATGGGCAAGTTTTCCATGTTTTGGAAGTGTCCCCGGAAGATGGGTCGCTGGTTGCCAGAGATGCCCACGCGAACGAGGACGCGAGTAGTGTTTGACAGAGGAGGAATGCCTAAAAGTTGACCCAATTATACAATTTATTTCTTCAAAAGATTGATCTTTTGACTCACCGAAGTCTGTGGCGGAGACCACCAGCTCATACTCGCCACGTTCAGTGTCCATGGATCGGGCTGCCTTCTGGATAACAATCTCGCCGGTATCCGGCTCGATGCGGAACACATTCCCCGCTATGCTGTTCTCGGACACAATGGAGTACTTAACCCTGCCATTTCCCTGTGTGGGGCCGTCGGCATCATGGGCACGGACGAAGAACTGCGGCTCGAAAATGGCAGCTCCCTCACGGATAGTGCGACTGTACTCTCGGCTCTCGAAGCTAGGATGGTTGTCGTTCACGTCGGTAACTCCGATGAAAAGATTGGCATTTGACTCCCGCTGACCACCATCGATGGCCACCACTGTGAGGCTGTAGCTGCTCTGTTTCTCGTAGTCCAAAGGCTTCAGCAGATAAAGACCTCCCGTCTCTGGGTCCACATAGAAGTTATCCGCTCCGAAACCCTTCAGCACATACCGAACGTGTCCGAATTCCCCAGAATCCGCATCGCTGGCTCTCACGTGACCTATCAAGGCGTCCACGGGAAGATTCTCGGCTGCTGTAAAGCGATAGGTGCCTTGCTCAAAGATCGGGGCATTATCGTTTGCATCCAGCAGATGGATCTCCACCCGGGACTTGGCCTTCTCCACTCCCTTGACCGAAGCCACAAGGTCGAACTCGAACTTTCGGAGCGCGGGATCTGAAACGTCGTAGTCCAAGCGACTGGCATTCAGAACTTTGACCACTACTGGTGTCCTGCCCTGAGCATCGGTGGGTGACACCGCAAAGACACCGGCGGCATTGGCAACGTCTCGCAGAGACAGCTGATAGCGACTGTTCTCGCCCATGTCACGATCGTCCACGAAAATCGAGAGTCCCGGCAGCGGCATCCCATTGGCCAGGTTCTCGGTGATGGAAACATTGAAGTGGGCACCGCTAAATGTGGGCTGGTGGTCGTCCACATCGGTCACCACGATGGTTACCCGCGTGAGTGAGTGCTCGGCGGGTATGGCTCCATCGATCAGCTCGGTGGCTCTTATAGAGAACACGTACACGCCTCCATTCTGCAGGATCTCAGCGTTCTCACGGTCCAGGGGTTCCGAGGTGGTCTGCAGCACGGCGGTTCCCTCCCGAGGATCTCCAAAGGGTACCAGTTCGAAGTGCCCGAAGGGTTCGTCCTCCAGGGAGAGGAATATATCCCTGGGTATGCCCACATCCCCGTCCATGGCCTTGACCGTCAGAATGCTTACTCCGGCGGGCGTGTTCTCTGGCACAGTGGCGGAGTAAGGAGCATTGGTGAAGACCGGCGGCTGATCTTGGATATCAATCACATTAATAGAAATGGTGGCCATTGAGGAGAGGCGATTGTCCAAGGCGCTGTCCGAGGCCGAAATGGTCATGATGTACGAGGGACGACTCTCGAAATCCAGCGGCTGCTTCAGAGCCACTCGGGCGGTGTAGTTGCCATCGGAGATTTTCACAGCTCGCACCTCGAAGATGTCGCAGATGTCGTTCTCCTGGAAAAGTTAGGTATTAAGTTGGCATAAAACTGATGATCTTCCTGTTATTTATATTTATTCTCTGGTTTTCTCTTTTACCCACCTCGACGCACTTAATCTGGACCTCGGCATTGATGCCCTCATCCCGATCGACAACCACAATTGGTGGCTCCACGCTCAACTCAGCACCCACGGGCAGGGACTCGCTGACACTGGCTGTGTAGGGTCTTCCCAGGAACGTAGGCTGGTTGTCATTATAATCCCGCACAGGAATCTCTCGTCGCTGGGACACGGTGTTGGGTTCGGTGCCGTAGATGCCTTCGTCGGTGATGCTAATGATCACTTCCACGGTATCCTGGGTCTCGCGATCCAGCTCCTGGCGCAGCCGCACCACTCCCGTTTCCCTGTCCACAGAAAACACGGGTCCACTGATGCTGTACTTCAGGCGTCCGCCCTCTGGATCGGTGCCTGCAGGGAGAAAGGAAATATTTATTTGATGAGTTTATATAATAAGAAATTTAATTTATTAACTAGAATCAAGACATTACTTAAATTAATAATACTTTTTCCTTGTTTATCTACACATGTGAGCCCGAGTCTCGTTTGTATGCTGGCCGGAAAAAGTGTAACAAATTAGTTGGCGACGGTTTGTTGGCTTGTCGGTTTGTTGCTCTGTCGGCCAGATCACTGTGTCCCGGTGTTTGACACGCTCACTGCTTTAATTACGGGTAATCCGAGACAGCGTCACTTCGTGGAAGTCGTTCAGTAGTCCAAAGCCACCGCCACCACCTCCGGCACCGCCGCCGCCGTCTCATGTGGTTTATGTAAAAGCGTGTGAAAAATGCTAATTTGGTTCCCACAACTTTTCCAGTCGACTGCGGCTCCCCGGGCCCCTCTGAACTGCCTTTACTATCTTAACTAGAGCAACTAGTTAGACACCAAGGGGTCCAACCCTAAGTGGATTGTGTCATTCCCGCAGCATTTTCTCTTTCCCTGCTAGTAACAGGAAATATGTATATCCACAAGTATTTGACTTGGGCAGCCGAAAAAATATTCCGGCTTGGGGCAACTGGAAATTACTTTAGAAATTCTACCGAATCATTATTGTGGAGAGAAGAAAGAAAACAAATGAACCCGCGAAGGGCTAACAAAAGAAAACAGAGACCAATAAGCGGTCGGAAAACTGCTTTTGCTAGCCAGATTTTTCAAGTTTGTGGCAGCAGCGGGTCTGCGGTACACCGACAATTGCAGCACGACTGCCACAACAAAACGTGGCTCAACGGGCACAGCCGCTCCTCTGGCTTAGCTTTGGCTCCTCCGGCAAACCCAAACATACCACCGATGGTACCTCCCCCGGGAACCCCTCGGTTATTGCTCTATTCCAAACCCGAACCCATTCCCATTCCCCTTTGGTTTGGCGCGTGAGTGACCATTTTAACTTTTCAATGTACATAATCATTTTTTTCGGTCTTGGGCTTATGCATTCCGGGTGCAAGTGGGGTATATTGGGCTTTGTACTAATTTTATGTATAACATATAGTAATTTTATGAATTTTTCTGCACGAAAAGAATTGAATATATTGTATAATTATTCGAATATACATAAGAAACAATTATTGTCATTAAAACTAGGTAAGTTGATATTTCTCAATCTTCATACGATTTTTCTTTCGTATATATTCACTATTCTGAATCTAATTTTATTAAAAATATGTATTGTCTGCTCTCTCCTACCATTTTAATACAACTTTCTTATACTACAAAGTACCTTCCTAAATCTCTTAAATAATGGGTATCTCTAGAACCATAACTGCTCCACCATCACCACTCGATTCTCGCTCGTTTTCTCTTTATGAATTCTCGTGTTCGATCCAAGATTGTGTGTTCAATGTACATATAAGTGCGGTTTTTGGGGGAAAAGTGGAAAAGCTGAATGAACACTGTAATTGCGTGTACATGCGAGCTGTAGAAAAGCTTTCCTACACTTTTCACTTTGCCCAGCAAGAGGGAGGATGTACCCCGTAATTGTTGTGGTTTCTGCCGCTGTTGCTGTTGATGCGGGAGAAATAATTTGTGATTTCATGCTTGGCAGAGCGTATTTGTTAATATTTTGGTTATTATTACACATGGAACAGTGGTTAATCCCAAACGAAGCGAGAGAAACGCCCGCCATGTGGCAACAATTGTTGGTTTATTTTTCGACTTTCAAAGAGCCGCAGTTAAATGGGAATGTATGCATGGTAAAGTGATAGGAGTTTCCCCGCCAAATTCCATGCAATTAAATCCTCAATTTTCGACACCAAGTGAAGGCTGGATCCCAGGGGACGTTGCTGGAGTTATGCAACAACGATTGGCACTCGGACTTGAGTTGCAGTCTCGGATTTTGTGGTGCCCGTTATGGCTTTGGCTTCCTGGACCCCCGTTTTGGCAGAGAGCAATTTCCTCCTGGCCTGGCCTGGTCAGTTTTTCCATTTACCACTTGGCTTTTCCAAGGCACTCTTGATTTCGAACGCACCACAGCAAACGTGTTTCGTATCTCACGGATGCCGCTTGCAAAACCATAGCCAACCGGGTATGAGGCCGCCCAGTCTCCTATATATCTGCGTCTCAGTTACAGATTCGGATGCAGATACAATACCAAAGCCATAACCCGGCCAGGCGGAGTCACTGGGCGAGCAGCGAGCATCATCCAAGGCGATTTGGCACACGCTCGGCAACCAGTTGAGACAATGCGCCATCTGATTATGAAGTTGCTGTGGCGCGGCATCGAATTGCAGGCAGACCTCTCGATGTCTACGAACTGAAGTAGTAACTGCACATATATCTGGTTTATATATAAACCTCTGTAACTCTGTATCCGTATCTGTGTTAGGGTGTCAACTGGCTGGGAGGCAGGTGCAAGCGAGACTTGGTTAAATCATAGTTTTAGGGGGAGTGTCGGAGTGCCGCCTTGAGTTTATTAAGGCTTTCAGGGGAGTTTTTAACTAGATATATCTACAAGATTAAGGGGGAGTTTAAAACTCGATATCTGCTAGATTAAAGGGGAGTTCATTGCTTGACATCTATTTGATTTATATGGGAAAATTGAAATTGATATCAGCTTCTGAATAAAATACCTTTTAAGGGTAAACATTGACCAAAACCTTAATTTCTTTACTCTCCTTTACTACTACATCTTTATATATTATTGGTTTAATTTTAATAATAATAATTATAACTTATTTATAACTCAACACCAACTTTTATCTTAGTTCTACCAAGGAGAGCTTATAAATAATCTTAAGATACGAACTTTCGATTGATCGCCACTCTCGTTCCGAGTAAAAGTGCACTTGCCATTCTCGAGCAAAAGTGGTGGCCATCTAATGGAAGCCATTACCATCACCATTACCATGCCGGCCATCGCCATTATCGGGGGGACTAACACTTATCGCTGGTGCTACGCACAAACGTGTTCAAATGAATTTCCGCCTGCCCGCCTATCAGATACATATGTATCTCCGCCTGTCTTTGTTTGTTTTTGTTTGTTAAGTGATTAGCAAACTGCATTCTTGGGCGAGCTAACTCACAAAAACAAAAACTGCAAACCAGAAACAGCAAATAAGAAAAAAAAATTTATAAAAGTAAAAACCATGAATATCTTTTATTTTTTCCTCTGAGGTTTATCGCGAATTCTTGCGGATCCGCACTGCATATTTTACAGCACTGACATTATGCAATCTGCATCTGCGTGTATCTGTATCTGGCGAGTGTGAGATACGAGGGTGCTGGAAACGTGCGCGGCAGCCGCAAAAATCCAATACCCCGCCACAAGGTTGACCCGAAGTAGGTGGCCCACCCAAAGCCAAAGAGCTGTCCAAGAAATGAAAGTCAGCATTGGTAATTTGAGGTATGTTCAAAAGCCAAATTACAAAATTATTGAAGCCAGTTTTGGGGCGAAGCAAGATTGTATTGAAGATACTCTTTATACTTTGGTAAATAGAATAATGTTATTTGATATGTATAATTGTTTTTAAAGAAAATGTTTAAAACAATTCTTTGGTTCTAGTAAAATGAAATTTTTTATAAATATGATCGCACTAATACTCCCTAAGAATACAACATTAAAT
>JAEIIH010030215.1:0-11536 GCA_018904745.1 Drosophila orosa
ATTGTTAGTCAATTATAAATAATTTATCGAATAAGAGGTACATAAAGTTTATATTATAAACATTAGTTTGCATTAAGAATGGTACAATGATTTTCTTTATAAGAAAAGTAAGCCAAAGTTGGAAAACACTAAACTTAACCTTTATATGACTTTTTCTGTGATACTTTTGCTACCTATGTATGTAAATGTATATTAAGTAATGTTAATAAAATGCCCATGTAATACAATAGCGAATAAAGTTCTGCCTTTTCGGTTATTCAACTTGTCCGGAAGTTTGCACAGTTTGTGACCTTGAGCCTCGACTCGACTCACTGCGCCGTACCACCGCGATAACACAATAACGGATCGCATAAATTACAGCGCGCGTTCCTCCATTAGCATGTAAATGCACCGCCACAAACATGGCACCACCGGCCACGCCTCCACCCGCGCACCACCGCCCAGCATTGTGATGTCAGTTTGCCCCACGCAAAAAGTGGATGCGACTCTGACGACGACGACGACGTTCATATTTAACTCGACATATTGTATATTGCATATTTCACTTAATTTATTGCTGCACATATTGTGTGGCACTTAGTGGGCACCGGGCACGTGTTGCATTTGGAGGGAACCCTGCGAAACCCTATATTGTGTCGGTTTGGAATTGTGTCACTGGCAGTTTGCGATTGGTCACGGCATCCCATGTACGGACGCGTGCACTTGATATACATTTCAAAAAAGGGGCACCAGACGATGGGACAGTGGTTCCACATTTGGGGGGAAATGGGAAAGAAAATATATAATATTTATTACATCAGGTTAGGACGAGAACTGTGGCTTGGAAAATATAGATTTAATCATAATCCAACTATAAGTACAAGGGAATGGCCAAAATTCACCTGAAAACTAGGACAATTTAAGCCTTGGAACTGATATTACCTCTTAAAGTCACTATTCTTTAAGTAACACCTCATTTTCCTAAGAGACTTGCCAAAATTCACCTAAAAACTAGGACAATTCAAGCCTTGGAATATCAGTTAACCTCCAAAAGTCACCATTCTTCAAGTAGCACCTCATTTTCTTAGGTGTACATCTTGCTGTTATCGCAGAACAATAGAGTCCAATTCAAGCGACAATTGAACAATGTTCTGCCACTGTTGAACCGCAGAGTTTTCATGCTTTATTCTAGGGTTTTGCTCGCTGGCCATATAACTCAAAAGAAACGACAGCCGTGGGAGCCATGTAAATGCCCCTTACCAATTCCATGAATTGGTCACTTGATACACATTCCCGGCCCGGCCGGCGGCAATACTCGTTTGGCCGCACTCTGCCGGTTGCAGTTGCAGTTTGGGTTTCTTCCGGGCCGGTTTGCAGTGTGTCCATGGCTTTGGCTAATTAATGCGAGCGAACAGCAAATTAAAATGCTGTTTAGCTCGTCATCCTCCATGTGCTGGCCAAGCCCACGCTGCCATCTTCCAACTTGCAGTGTAACTTCGGCTTGCTGGCCAGCACTTTGCATAATGCGAGTCTTGGCCAAGTCCCAGCGGTGCCTCAGCTGCCGGCGAATGTGGGTTAAATGCTTTTTGCGGCTTGTGGCAAGTCTCTATCTCTCTCTCTGGCGGAGATTTTCCCCAGCTGCCTTCGTCGTGTGTCAGATGCAAATTCACATTTGGACGCCAGAGTTTTTCATTTAATTTAATTGAAACACTCTGCAAATTGCGAGTACTGCGCTACTCTGGAAAATTAAAAAATATACATAATATAGCGGGTAGTAAACTAAAAATAAAGTCAATTATTTTGCAATTAAGAGCTGTTGACTCTTTGCGGTGGCACGAAATGCAATCGAGAGTGCCGACCGCTAGCGTGGCGCCTTTGTGGGTGGATTGGGTTCAATTGGCTTGGAAAAATGTTTGTGGCGATCATAAAAAGCTCTGGGGTATTAAAATGCAGCCATTAATCTGTGTTGTTTGCAATAACCAAAGGGGCCTTATCTATTTGGAGTAGTGAAAGGAAAGGCAGTGATATCAGAGGCCAGTGCTTGGCATTGTTGCTGCGTAAACAAAGGAAATGCATTGCGCATACGCCCCGTGATGCGTCTATTTATTTGTCATCTCAATTTGGCCACAAAAACAGACTCTCTTCTGCGGGCCTGTGGGCGAGATTGCTGGCCAACTGCAATTGGACTTGTCAGAGCTGCAAACGAGTTTGCTGCCGGTGAATAATGAAGTATCCCAACGGGACAGGCACTACTGTGGCGGCTTGTAAATAAACTCGTTCGGTGCTAAAAATTGCTAATAATTACAATCGAATTTCCGCCTACCGTCGGTCAGTTGGTTGACTTAACTATGTCAACCCGATAAGATTTGCATTTGTATTTGCATTTGCATTGGCATTTGCATTTGCATCACAAAGAGCTCCACAGAGACTGACGACTCTCTCGTCTCGTCTAGTCGTCTGTCAGTCAATTATTTATGCCGACACTTTGTGCGGCATGGAACGGCATGGGTAATTGGCAAAACGCACTCTGAACATGGTTAGCCGAACACGTGGCGTATGCGTAATGCGTCCGTTGCCTGTTAATGCCTTGGCAAACAACATTAGCTCGCAGCGAGAACCGAGAACCGAGAACCGGGCAGACATGACCATAGACACCGCAGCACACGCACCTCCGTCCCTCTGCCTTTCCACCAATTAAACGCCATCGATCGGCGCTGCTGCAATTTGCTAGTTTGGAAGTCCCAATGCCAAAAGCGGCAATGTGGTCTCCCCCTGCACTTAATTGCCTTGCCACAGTGTGGCAAGAGGAGTGGCGAGCGTTGGGTGCGCTGCGCCAAAATAATGTGCTAATATTTTCGTAATTAAATTTCTACTAAAGCGCATTTCCAGCGGAAGCTCTGGCCCCAAAAGTATTCCGTGTAATGACAAAACCAGCCGTCGCCAGATAACAGCAAATAGAAGTGGAGTAAGCGCCAAAGAATGCTCTGCGGGGTGAGTCAACATGGAGACGAGCGAACAGCAAATAAGATTATGACCGGAGGAACAATGAAAAGTTGTGCGTACAAAGATTCCTGCCTGATTGGCCATTGTTCTTGTCGATTCTTAAGTGAGTTCCCCCAAAACAAAACTTATTCAAAGCTGTTTGAAGGCAATTCAGCATTAGGCTTATCGGTTTCTCGGTTTGTGTCGTCGGTTCAGCCAAGGAAATAGAGAAGCCACTGCCAAGTGCTTGTTGCCACAAACAATTAGTCCGAGTGCTGGTAACAGTGTGGCCCTGATACACGAGGAAAAATTGCTTTTAATTTTGAAATACAAATAAAAAGGGGTAAATAATGATATGCATTTAAAAATTGTGCTCTTCTAAAAGAATATTCTTAATTTTAGGTATTTTGAAACATGTTTTATTGACTATTTGTTGAGTATTTTCTGTTTGAGATTATACATTTTTACTATCATTAAAACTAAGTTTTAAACACATATAAAAAGGGGTAATAAATGTTATACATTTAAAAAAGGTGCTCTTCTAAAAGAATCTTAATAATTCTAAGCATTTTGAAACACGTTTTATAGGCTTTCCGTTGAGTATTTTCTGTTTGAAGACTATACATTTTTTCTACCAATAAAATTAAATTTTAAATACAACAAAAAAGGGGTAATAAATGTTATGCATTTAAAAATTAGGCTCTTTTAAGAGTTTAATAATATTTCCCAGTATTTTGAAACGCGTTTTATGGGCTTTGTATTAAATACTTTCAGTTTGAAGACCATAACTTTCAGTTATCATCAAAATGATAGTTTTTCCGTGTAGTTATTGACATTTGCCGCCCTCAACGACGACTATGACTGTGATGTGGGTTCGGACTAAGCCCCATGGCACGGGTGTGCATATGGGTAATGCCCGTAAAACCCCGGCAAACAATCGTGTGGCGCCATGGGCGTTGTGGGCGTGGCCAGACGACCGTTGCCCGGCAAACCGCACAGGGCCGTTCCATTCATTCATGGAACTTTTGGCCAGATTGGCGCTCTCGTTGTTTACGCTTCATTTGGCTATTACTTTTTTTTTGTTTTTCTACCACGCTTCATGTGTCTTTGCCGTTTTTGGAGATATATTTCCTCCTATTTGGGGGCGAGAGGCAGTGCTAATTAACAGTTGGTCCCGAATCGCATACATTAGCGTTGATATATTTATTGCCATAATTGTGCGGTGTGCCTTGCCATGGTTATATATAGATTAAAGGCATTTAACTATGAGCCTCGATTGCCTCACTTCTGTCGGGGGGAATGGGAATGGGAATGGGAATGCCATGGAAATAAATAAAAAAGGCGGGAGCCAAAAGTAATGAGTAAACAATTTGAGCATTTTGTTTGCATTGGAATTAGCAAAGTGCGAAATGGGCTCTATGCTTGTGCGATTTTTGTATATTTACCAGGCAGGCCACTGCGATTTTTTGAGGGGCTGCCAGTTGAGTTTTCTTCGACTCAAAAGTGAAATTTCAACTGAAAATATGGGCAGTTTTTAGTGGGTTTTATCCTGTGTTCCCAAGTAATGAACATAAACTGGCCAAGCCAACGGCTTCATTGGGGGGCAATAAAACAAAGCAATTAAAATGGCTGCCCGGAACTGGCAGACGTATGTGGGTCAGGCTGGCAAAAGTTTGGGCCACTTGTCGGCCAGCTGGAGCAGTGAAAGGCCATTACAATGCCAATCGACAAACTGAAGTGGCAGCTCGGCTAATGCAGCCGGGAGAACGGAACGGAAATGTTCCTGCACTCCAAACTTTTTGCACACACAAAGGAAATTGTGCTGAAACTACACACCGGGTTGACAGACCTAGACTTTTCTGCTTCTCCTACATTTACTGCCATTATTTCATCTTAAAAAGAGCTTTAGTTTATGGAATAGAATAAAGAATCAGATTGGAAATGATGTTGGCAATATCAAAAAGTAATTTAGGGCTGAGTAGAAAATCTTATGCAGGTTTCTCTGTTGTAATGGAACTTTTGTGTCACTAATTCCCTGCAACTTGTATTTTTAATATGCAATAAAAAGAAGGAAAAGTATGAGTCAGCCGCTGTTTACGTAAGGATTTCTCTGGTTTGCAGAGCGTTTATTGTCAGCATTTTCTCTCTTTCCTGGGTTACCCCACAGTTGTTTATTGTAGTCATCCAGCGACTGGAGCCGTAAATTAAACAACATTTCTGTCACTTGACTTGGGTATTCATTCATTCATTAATCAGGCCTCCGCCGCTCTTTTCCCCCGCTTCAGCCATAGGAATGGAAATTGTTGCTACACAATAAAGCTAAATGGAAATCCAAGAGATAGCGAGTTGGACACATCAGATGTGCTGTCCCGAAGGGAGGAAAAAGGGAAAATCCTCCTCCACTCGGGCAGGGTGTGAGTGAGGAAGTGGGAGATATCCCACCCACATGGCGACACTTTCCATTGCGTAAACGGCCGAGGCGTGCCATTCGAGCTTTGCCAGCGATGATAAATGTTGCTGCATGTTGCACAAGGCTTGCGATCCGCCATCAATGATGGTCTGCCGGGGTAAAAGCGAGACATTCAAGTCATTAAATCGAAGACATTTGATTTTTACGTTCGATTTGGGCAAACAAATGATCAAGGAACTCTGACATATAAATTCAATTCATTTTAACAATGTCTAGCGTCTTCCTACAACTTTTTATCATTATTTTAAATGACTTTTAGTGAAGTAGTAGTGGTTTCATGAATCGTAACAGTCATAGTCAGTGTCTTTTAGGCAAACCACTAAACACTATGTATTAATCACCTTTCGTTAGGCAGCTAAAGTGCCCTAATGGCTTTCCACCATTTCCCGGTCCTGGTGGAAAACAAATTAAGCAAATTGCTGAATTTATGAATATTTAGCTCAAGCTCCACGTATATATAGAGGGCACTGCCAACGTTTTCGCTTTCACCTCACGCCTTTTGAGGCAGACACGAAATCCCTGACCTTTGCGGTTGCCAAGGCATCCCACCTCCGCCGCTCCCCCAGTTAATTACAGTCCGCGATCTCTGGATACTCCCTGCCACCGCGACACACAAAGGACCCCGAGGAATTTCCTTTCTGGCAACAGCTCTTCGTTAGCAGGTGGAGGCCCTGGCGGCTGTCGAATTTAGGTCAGGCACTAAGTGCGAGCGAGTGTTATGTAAATTATGGGGCGCTGCTTGAAAGGACCTCCTTCTTTTTTATACTGCGAAGTACTTCGTATTCCTATTTCGACAGTCTGTGTGTGTGTGTTTTTGCTGGTGGCATTCATCTTTGAGCAAATGGAAAACTAACTGAAAAACTAACACCGCGCCCATTTGACAGGCCGTTAGTTAAACTGAACGGCACTTGCCGCCGGCCGCCCGAGAGTCTCTTTCTCCGCCTTCTCCCTTTTTTTTAATTTAGCCATTGGCGCTGCTGTTGGCAGCTGACAAAGCTGCAATGTGTGTGGATATGGATATGGATATGGATGCGGTGAGTGGTTTGCTCCGAGGTCTGCGGCTGCAGAACAAATGGTGAGCAGCGGCGGCGAGGCACATGGAAGTCTTAGAAGATGAGTGTTATTCCAGTTGCTGGGCAACCGCAGATTATATCACAGACCCGGCCGAAGAGCCAGTCGTCATCTGTGCCCCTCGAACCGCACTCTTCGAGGCAGTTCCTCCCTTCTGCAGCGGATGGGGCATTGACCATGGCGAAGAAGAGCTGCACCAAAGCGGAATGTAAATAAAGCACAAGAAACAAAGAAGAGCCGCGTAAAAGTACGAGTAAGAGTACTCCTACGATGGGGGTTATGATAATAGAACCACCAGAACCTTGCTATATCTTACTGAGGGTTAAAAAGAAACCAAAAACTAAACTAAACTATACTTTGAAGGCTTGAAAAAATGTATTATTTTGTATAATAAGCTTTTAATATTGTTCCTTAACACAGGTTTTGATGTTGTAAAGGTGAATGTAATTTCTAAAGGAATTCGGTGCGTAGAATCCTGAAAAATCTCGAAATACTGAAGTGATGGGCCATTTCTGACGCCGGATTTGGATTTTATACCCCAAATCCCTTTGGAAATGAACCTCCGCTTTCCAACAACTCACATGACCCCATATTTTTGTAGACCTGTTTAATTATTAGTCAAAAAATCAATTCCATTAGTTGTGTAAACATTTAAATAAATAATAGTAAGCAATATTATATAAATGAATACATGGAATGCTGTGCAAATAACAGACTAAGAACCATGATTAAGGAGATGATTCAATTGAACAAATTTAAGTCTATAAAACCCTAATTAAAGAAATGATTATAAAGGACGTTTTTTTAATGACTAACAAAGAGATTGTCTCAATTGTCCCAATTTCCAAACTCTGGAAACTAAAAGTTATGTGTAAAACACATCATTGTGATGTCTCAGAAACTGTAAAATTTGTAAGTGCTTCCAGAGAACAACATCTTAATGGCAAGTGCTATTATTATGGCAGACACTGTGAGTGTATATATAGCCCAAGCCCCGGCACTTTTCCCCCCTTTACGCACACTGAGAAGCAGGGGAAGGCGCACACAAGTCAACAATCTCATAATCAGCTGAATTACAAAAGGCAAAGTATTGTGCCTGATCCCCCACTGCCAGCGGAGTGGAGGAGGCCTCGTCTTGCGGGCAATCCGCCTTAATGAGTTGCGGCTGCGAGGCAGACAATCGATAGACACAATTGGGCTGCAAGTTGCAGCCATTTGACACGCCAATAAAATACATAGGCAATAAGCAAACTAATCTGATTCTGGAGCAAAGGCCAAAAGGGCAGCCATCTGTGGGCGTGGGACGATAATGTGTGCGACGTGTGACGTAACCTGGGCGGTGGCGTCGTCATAATCATGATGATCGTCAAACGAGACAAAAGGCAGGAAACTGCCTGCCGGCGGCTCACAATTGCTGACCCATTTCCGAGCGAGGTGAGCTGGGCCTGAACCCGATCCCCAGCCAGCCCAAGTGGTGGCCAATGCAATGAATTAATTATTCCCTCCGTCATGTGCAGTGCACACTCCACGGTGTCTTTCCCTCTTGGGTGCGTCCGTCCAGCGTGGTTGTGCTAAAAATAACAAACTACACACACTTGACGTCCGGGAAAAAAATCCCTCAACGAGCTGGGCCTTTGAACTATTTGTCATGGCTTTTTTTCCCCGGCTTTTTAGTGTGTGTGCCTGCCTGCCTGGTTGCAATGGCCACAAAAATAGCTGCGCACAAATCTCATTTTTGGGAGTTGCGCCGTGAGCTCCATTTGGTCCATCGAAAAGATGGAAAGAGGAAAGTTTGCTAGGTCGATGTCTAGATGCTCTTTGCCTAATAAAAACTGTGGGGTATTTGGTGAAGTAACTCTTAAATTAATAGCATATAAAATAAATGGTTTATTAATAAATCCACCTAAATGTCATTAAACAATGGCTCTAGAGAAGAGATGACCCACTAAATATAGAAAAAATGTCCTGATGCCCTTTCCCTAATAAAAGTAATAGGGTACTTGGTGAAATATTTCTTAAATTAATAGAATTTAAAATAAATTAATATTATATTATTACATAAAATATGTAATAGGTCTTTTAAAATATTTGTATTTAGTTAACCGATAAAATATCATATAACCATGGCTCTTACGAAGAGATAACCTAAGGAAGAGATAAACAATGGGTCTTGGGAAAAGATAACCCACTAAATATAATGGTGATCAGATTTCCTATACATATTCCATGCTTTTATAGAATATTAGATGTCAAAGCAATATATATAAACCCATTTCCAATACCCCACATCCAGCCAGAGATTGTATGTATTATTGTAATGGCTAATTTTAGCCTCGTTTTATAATCCGTTTAATTCTCGGTCGTCTTTTGATCGCTTGATTTCCTCAATAAATTCTCATTTCGTGTGATTAATCAATGACCAATCTGCCGGCCTGGGAAAGTAAGCCTGCACGCGAGCACCGCGAAAATCGCTTGCCCCCAAAAAAAACCAAAAATTAGAAGTGTACAGGGGAACGGGATGGAAGGAGGCTGCCTTGCCTGGCTGCCTGGCTGCTGGATGAGAGAACGTAAATCTCCGGGGTCTCAGCTGGCTGGCCGATCAAATTGAAACGGCGGGCTGCCTGCCCGGTTATGCGGCTTTTCGGCCCAACCTGGAAGTGTTCCAAAAACGTTGGCCGGAGAGGAAAATTTAATGCGGTCACTGGCTTTTTGACATGCCGCAAACTATTTTCGAATGTGTTCGCTTCAGTCGCACTCGCTTTTGTACACATTTCGCTTTGGTCAGCGCATTGGGAGTTGGCTTTGGGTTTCGGTTTGTTTTTGTTATTTTTAGCGCCGGCCAGAGTGAAGTGTGCCCGGTGGAGCAGCCGTGGAGCATCCTTCAACGTTTCTTATGTAAATTTTCTGTCGATTTTCAGTTTTTTGTTTGCCATGCGACTATGGATGATGATGATGATGATGATGATGTTGATGATGTTGGCTGCGGGTTTGTTAGAGTGCGGCTGCTCGGGGCTGCTTGGAAACTAATAAAACGTCAAAGCAATTTTGACAACATGCAACTTGGAGATCTCAAGAAGGCACAACAACAAAAAAAAAAAACACAGACAAAAACCTACACAGCATCTTCGTCTTGAGTTCGAGGAGCAGAGCGCCTGCTGCTCTCCCCAAACGGAAAGTTTGTCTGTAAGTTTTTCATCTTGTGCGAGGTTTTTCTTTGGCAATGCTTTCATTTTGCCATATTTCTTGGCTCTTTGTTTTGCTTTTTTTCCTGGTCTTCTCATTTTCTGGCCCTGTCTGAAGGGGACTCGAGCGTTGAGCCCGGCTTAAAGCAATCTAACTGGCATATCAGCCATAAAACCGAACATTAAAGCCGTGTGAAAATTGCGGCTCAAGTGTTGAATGGGGGGTAGGGGGAAGATAGGTGTTCTGGGGGTGATAAGCACTCTGTGTTTATAGAGTTGTCAAGGGCTCATAAAATTTGACTTTGCTACCTGACCTGAACACGCCTATTTTCGGCCAACATGGGTTAAGTGCGGCGTCATTAGCACACTCCCGCTGTGGAGGACGCACAGAGAGGGTTTTACAGGAACCGCAGCGTGTTGCCCAGGCATAAACAATACCCAATACACTCGGCTACAAGGTTGCGCGACGAGCTGTTTTATGGCCTGTCCTAAGCGGCGCTTCCCTGGCTGGCAATGACTCAACCAGCACTGCGAAAAACCCTAAATTTACATCAAGGAATGAATACACAACGAAAATCGCTTACACTGCCATGTTTTCTAATATTGTGCTGAGGTTCAAGGCAACTTCCTGCCACGGTGTGCGTGTATTTCGAGTATTAACCGCCAAGGACCTTCCATTTGCCTGTCATTCCCGCAAATGGCAAGCCAGGCTCCTAATAAAATTATAAATGTATTTGATGTGCCCGCAGCACTGCCCCGCCGCACAAAAAATGCTTCCCAAAATAATTTCTCTCGTATTTTTTTTTGCGGCCACTCGTAAATGTGTCTCAATTCAATTAATTTCCGCTTGCCACGAGTTGAGAGTTGGAAGCTACGAGTTCGGGGATGTGTTGGGTCCTAAAGTGGCCCCAGGACCTGCTGTGCTGTTAAAATTTAATGCTGCGGTTTATGTGCGATATCTGGAGGTTTGAGCAAATTAAATTTTAATTGCTTGCGGTCCGCCTAAATTGGTCCGCCGCTTGGTCTGCTGGGTTTACAAGGCAGCCGGAATTTATCAGACCATTCATTACTTTTGTGCGATTCCGACAACAAGGCGAAAATTCGGCCGAAAACTTTCGGGCAAAAGCTTGACAAAAGTGCAACGAACCGTGCATAAAGCCAACGGAAAAATGTGCTGGAAAAATCGGAGCGATGCGGCAAATTATGAAAAATAACCGCTGAAAATCCGAGTAATATGCGCCAAGGCCTGGGCCAGAGACCGAACTCGGGGCAACCGGCACCCGGCACCCGGCACCCGGCGGCCGCAAATGCAAATGCAAATTCATGAAAAGACCAAGGCAGAGAGCAGGCCGCTGCTCTTGAGCTTGAAAAAACCAGACGGGAGCGAGTGGCGAATGGAAATGGAGTTGGAGGTTGGAAGTTGGGAGTTGGGCCAGGGAGCTGGCAGCTGGCAGCTGGGAGGAGTTGGTGTTCGGTTCAGTTGAGTAGTGTGTCTGGGCCGGGTCTGACAATTACGTCAATGGCGTAAATGTCGAAAAATGTAGCAAACAAAAAACCCGTTAAGCGCAGAATGCCATCGCAATTTATGGCAGACTCATCGTCGGAATCTTTGTCATGGCATTTGATACACTCCGCAGCGAAGGGGTTACACAGTTGCCTGGTTAATGGGGGAATAATGAGTTCATTTCCTGAATTACCTTGTAATTCGTTCTGAAAATTTAGCTAATACTTGACAAAGACATGTATCATTCTACCCGTTTGTTTTTAATGATCTGTGATAGCTATATCTTTGTACAATTTAAGGTAAAGTCAATATGATATATGTACTTGTCTTGTCACTCCAAAAGCAAGA
>JAEIIH010030235.1:0-29930 GCA_018904745.1 Drosophila orosa
ATTAACCTTGAATTTATTCATATTCACACTGCCAATAGCCATATATTTTTAGTAATTAGAAGAGTGGTTGGAAAAGTATTCCCCTCTCAACCGGTTAGTCAAAAAGTGGCCAAATGAATCACTTGAAAAATTCGTTGAATTGCTGCCAGCAAATATGAAATATTTTCCTAGTTGCTGGCACAAACAACTTTATCGAAATGAGTGCAACTTCATAATGCTTCTTTGCTCCTTGCACGCATGAGTGTGCCGGCGCTGCTATGCAATTGTTGAACACTTTTTGACAAATCGTTGCCGCAGCCAATTGAAAATCAATTTGCCAGCTAAATTGACTTCCATTCTTGGCCAAGAGATTTTGCCAGCTCAGCGGATAACTTAAAAAAATAAAACTTGCAAACTTTCCACAACTCCTACTCCATTCTCATGTTATTTCGCTCTCAATCTCTACTTTCAGATGGCGAAATCCTGCGGGTGTTAGTGAACAGCTCGGCCGAAATCAAATGCGATGTGGGCTCCAGCCTGCCCGACGACAAAGTCCTGCTGGTCGTTTGGTACAAGAATAATTTACCCATTTACAGGTAGGTCAGTCTGCGCCCTACGAGCGCGGGTATTGGCATCCGCATCCGTATCTGTATCTCAATTCCTTTGACAGCTACGACACACGTGGCGCCCATGCAGGGACTCCGTCGCACTGGCGGGACGAGGAGGTCCTCGAGGATCGGGCCATCTTCCGGACGCACAAGGAGCCGGCGGAATTGCTTATAAATCCGGTTAAGGTAACGTCCATCCTCCATCCCCCATCCACATCCGCATCCGCATCCGCGTCGGAATCGCGAGTGTCAACATGGCAGCGCTTTATAATTGGAATTTCATTTCATTTTCAGGAAAAGGATGCGGGCAACTTTCGCTGTCGCGTGGACTTTAAGCTATCACAGACCCGCAACAGCAACGTCAATTTGGAAGTTGTTGGTGCGTATACCCAGAACTGACTGATGTCTGGGATTCAATCAATTTCGGGCTCCCCTTACTGGCATAAATATTTGAGAAAATCGAACAACATTATAATTAATTTCAAACTACAAGCACTTGATATAATTCAAACAAACCATACTTTGTTCAAAACTGTATTGCCAAAAGGACAACTAATTTTGAGTTAGCATTTTCATAGAAACAGAAGTGATTAATTTATATAAAACTTTCTTTTATTTGTATTAATATAATACCAGTAAACTAGTTTTTAGGCTTTAGCCAAACTTAATAACGATAGTAAATATATATTTCCATTGGAAAACCGTGAAGCCCAACGCAATATAAACTGTATTAAAGTCAGTTTCGTTTCTGTTTGTCCTGCTAAAATCTCAATTAAAAATTTTCCACTTCAACCAGTTTGAAAAACGGAGAGAAAAAACAATATATATATTCATTGTACACAAATATGTAGGTATAAAATCAACATTGCCATAAATAAATAAATACGCCCAGCCAGAAACGATTATAAAAGCAATTAATATTTGTTTCGTCCGCACACACAGTCCGAACGAACGAGTCAAACATAAATTAGCTGAAATGATTTCTCGGTTAGCCGCAAAACTTACAATTTATTATGCGAGGGATATGCATATAGACGTAATACAAATATGCCCTTTGCATTGCTTGTGACAATGCCAAATTGTTTCTGATTTGCGGCTGTCGAAAATCAAAGCAAGCGATCAGGAATTTAACAGATAAGTTAATAAAAACTATTTCCTTTTCTTTGCTTCACAGTTCCCCCCATGCAGCCGAATATTTTCAACGAGCGCCGACTGCGAATCGATTCTAGGGCAGGTCCTTATGAAGAGGGCGGCAGCCTGGAAGTAACCTGCGTTGTCTATGGCGGTAAGTCACGGAAATGCTAATCAAAAAGTTACCGAATTCGATACAGGGCAGTGGAATTCCACTGAAATAAAATATTAATTGTGGGCCCTATAAAATGCAATCAATAATTAAAGTTTACAAGTGGCTGTATAACCATAAAAGTATCCAGCACGAACACAATCAGAAATTAAAAATGCGCTAGTGAGGGGAGCGGGAAACAGTAACTAAGCTTTGTTGGCATGCAAACAAAGGGCCAGAGTATAAACAACAAACAATAAATAAGGTGAGGAGAACTGTAATGTAAAGTTCAATTCCAAAGAAAGCGAAACACAAGCCAATTGTGGGGGAAAGGTTGGGGGAATGGAGCCAAGTTAATTTCGAAAATGTGTCGCCTTAACAAAAGGATTAAAAACGCTCGAGAAAAGTCAAGTAGGAAATAAAGGGGAAGGCCAGAAAATCCGGAAGCAGTCTGCAGGTTTTGTTATCGATGACTCCCAGGGCGAAATGTTGACATTGGGTACACAGAAATAAAAGTGGGTTATAAAGAAACTTAAAATATTTGATTGCACTTTAATTAGCTTAAGTCAATGATAGTGATGAATCTTAAATGAATAAAAAACATATTTTTAATATCATCTCTAACGAATGCTAGTTGCAGTTAAATGAAAACTTCTCCCCATTTATCTCTGTGCACACACAACCCCTTAAGTCAATTGTTGTTAATGAAAACCAAAATAAGAATTGCTCGTACAAATAAAGTCGCCGCGAAAGGCGAGACTGCAACGCGGACGGAGGACAATCCTGAATTGAGAGTGGAAACGGGTCGTATTTTCCTCTCAAAAGCCGTCACAGTGGCGGACATAAGTATGTCAGCTGGCAACAACAGTGGTGTGGCGTTCGCATTGGCATTCGCATTCGCATTCGCATTCGCTTTCGCTGTCGCGTGCTTTATCGCTGTGGAGTCCCCTTTGTTTCTGGGTCTGGGCGGAAGCGAGACCACTTTGAATGGTTTGACATGTCAACGTTGACATAAAATAAATCACCAAGCCAGCAAACTGCACTTGAAACTGCTCCGGCAACTGTTAACTGGTCAGTAGTTTTCTGGGAGGAGCGGAGCGCGCAGGGAAAAAGAAAAGCACCAGAATTGGGCACTCAAAATGTTGTATGTGCCAATTAAATGGGGGCAAGGAAAATGTTGCCAATGTACAAATGTGAATACATACGAGCACTGGCTGGCGGGACGAAGCTGTGGGGGGGGGGAGTGGTAGTGACCAAGTTGTTGACAAGGGAAAAGGAAGTCAGTTGATGTTGGCAAATGAGCGGGGCGGCGGAGGCAAGCAATTGGAGTAGTTGAAACTTGTCCAAAACGAGGGGGAGACAGTGAATTGGGTTTATGTATGACTGTGTGTGGTCAGGCTCGTTGACAGTTGAAAGGAACAAATTGATCCTAGTTGTAAGGAAAATTGCTACACTTGAAAATTACTTTGTATGATTTAACATTGAATTCATTTTAAATTGGGGAATAAATTAAGTCTCAGACTAGCCTTATTCTGATCTAAAGCCAACTCTTTATTTTTTTTAAATTAAATAAATATAATTCCTTTTTTTCATACTATTTAGCAAAACAAAATGTATTATTTAATTACTTTGTATAGGTATGCCTTCGTTAATTTTATAGCTTGGCTCGGACATGTTGCATCTTTTATTTTTGTATATGTAAGAAATAGGAGCTCGAATCGTTCTTTGAACTTTTAAAAGTGGTATTTTGATTTGCACAGAACATAATGTTTGTCTTTTTAGAGAACAGGACCTTCGGCAAACCACTGAACATCCCTTTTATGTCGCAATGGCCTGGCAATGGTGTGAAATTGAAAATGCTAGCCTGCTCTTGTTCTGCCCTGCTGAAATCTTAAACAGCGGGCGGAAATAAATTGCAGGCAAATGCTGACATTATGCTCAGCCCGGCACCATCTCCGTCTCGGGGCCCGTCTTCGCCTCCATTGCCGTTTCCATTTCCATTCTTAGCTGCTTTTGGCTCGGGCCATGGTGTGGTCAGGTCTTTGGCATTCAACATGCAATGTCCATTACAGAAATTGCAATTCTGTGGCCAAAACAAAAAGCCAGGAGGGAGGCGAGTCTAAGAGCATAAAGTGCTGAAAAAGTTGCCACTTAAACAAGTGCAATCAGCAGAAGTAAGTCAAAAGCGGCGGGCAGATGGATACGGGGATGGAGATGGCCGAAATATAGGGAACGGGCGGAGCCAGTTGCGGCTTAAGAGTGTGCGAAATCGACAAAGGAGCAGTAAATTTTATTGCAGCCTAGGAGGAGGCCCACAATTGCAAATGAGCGCGACACGCCAGTCCCGAAAAATGCCGGCGAAACGGGGAGCGAAATGAAGTTATAAACCAGCACAGTCTGTGTGGGTTGTAAAAATTACCAATCTACCCCCAGTTGCCCCTTACCCAGGCCGAGTCAGCCAAATCATAAAGAATATACATTGGAACTGGGGGGCAGCCATTGTGCGCTGGCACTTGCCGAGCAGAGGGAAAGGCTGGCGAAAACCCCGGGTTTATGTGGCCACTAATGCATAATATTCAACGTTGCCTTCTTTGGCACGCCATGAATTTTACACACGGTGGTTTCTGTCCCCATCCTCCCCTGACTTCAGGTCCCCTGACTTTAGTTCCCCTCCGCTTACAGTCCCCCAGAAACTCTCCAAAGTATATAATACAATAAAGGGTCTGCGTCGCAGGAGAAAACTTCAACTTCAAAGAAGTAGCGATATTTTAATACCCCTTTTAGTTATTTCTTTTAAAGTTGGAGCTACAATTTTATTTGTTATAGATCTAATAACGTTTCATATAAGGCTATTTTAAGATGTATGTAATAATAAGTACAAAAGTCCTCTTTATTCTAATATTCCATACAACCCTCAATACTTTGGGAGTACCCAGCATAACAAAAGTGTGCCACAAATGGCTTCCTAGCCTTGGCATTTTTTTCTCTCGGTGTGTCAAACGGAAGTGCAGGCGTTTTCCGTTTTGGCCAAAGTGAGCGTTGCCCATATTGTTATTGTGCTCACCATTGTTGTTGCTCTAGGCAGGTTGCCTACTACAAAATAGTGTGCATTTTTATAAAATTTTCCTTCTTTTTGTTATTACTATTATTACTATTACTATTACTATTACTGCTACTGCTGTTGTGTTCTTGTGGCACATTTCGGAGCACGGAAGTGCAGCAATACGGCCATGCAACGCCGCAAGTTATTTACCAACGCGAAAATAGGAAAAGCTAAGTAGTAAATCGAAGGAGATGAAGAAATCGCATAATGTCGGTCAGACAACTTGGCGATTTTTGTTTTAACTACATTTATTTTAATAGGATTATTTTTATATCTTAAAGAAAAGTTTAACAATTTGTTATAGGTGAATTTTCGATATATGTTTCTATACTCTATATTTGGTATATATTTTTTAAGACTATATTTTTTAACTATTCTAACAGTTAGCAAAATTAATTTGTTTTGCCTAGAACTACTTGTTTGTTCGGCTCATTAACAACCATATGAACGGCAGCTGAGTGCAACTGTATTTGTTGGACTTTAAAGGAACCCTAAGAGCAAGTTTAAAATTTATTTTACAGCTTCCTCGCTGGACAAAAGGTCAAATGGCAAGGAGCAGACAAAGAGATAGAGAGAATGCGAACTGAATAAACAGAAAGTGTAGGAAAGACAACAACATAAAATATATTTATGTGGCATGGCAGAGTTTCCTCCTTTTACTTTTTCTTTTTTTTGTGTGTTACTATCACGAGTCCTAAATTTTTGTTGTTGGTGCTTCTATTTCTTGAGTGCTTTGTTTGCAAAGACCCTTCCCCGCCCTCCTGTTTTTTGGGGAGTGTATCTGTTTCACCCGAGACAAATCCAAAGCAGATGCAGGAGATGCAAAAGATATGCAAAACTAAGCAAGCAAATATTTCAGCATTGCATAACTGAGGCGCTTGTTCCAACCCTTCATGTGCTTCTCGTTGCTTTCTCTGCACTTGCGAAAAATTAATATCAGTTAGGTTTTTGATAAAATTGTACTTTCTAAGGGTTTAAAATTAGACTTATTGCTTTGAGAAATTGAATAAGCCTTACAATTGTTTTATTGTCAGCAGAAAAGCTTTAATCATCTACTTGTATCTCAATATTTAGTCTTATTTTCTTTGAACTGTAACAAGCACCCATATCAGTTGGGTTAATTATTCAAGTTCCATTTCCTTTAATATATATTTAGTAGTGACATATTTCCCCCTGTGTAATGCTTAATAATGTGAGTAAACGGAACAATAGGCAACCAGAAAGAGCGACTCTCTGGGCCCTGGTAACGTGTGTGCAAAAGTGCATAAGTGAGTCGGACTTGGCAGGCAGCGGCTTTAAGTCTTCGCCGAAAGGAAACGCTAAAAACTGGCACGCATTTGAATGCTGCTGCTCATTAGGAGGTGGGTGGTGGATCCACCTGGCGAACGTGGACGTGGTGGGTGTCAGGTGGACATGGCAAAGAAATGCTAATGTCGCTTTTGCCTCTTGCCGCTGCTGCTGCTTTTCAGCTGCCTGGCACAAAAACCCGTTTTTTGATGCCTGCACTAAAAATGGCAAAGCACTTGGCAAAAAAGTAAAAAGAAATAAAAGAGAGAAGCCTGCTTTTGGGGGACGAAAGCCAAAATACTCTTGAAAGCTGATGGGTTCTGTGGAAAATGTTATTTACAATGGCCATAAAGTTATAGCACTATACATATTATACAAAAATAAAATAGCATTTCAAGTGAACAAAACTAATACAAAACTACACTAGAAAAGAAAACAAATAAATTATGTAAAAGGTAATGTTTGGGAGTTGGATTTTCTCCACATTTAAAGTAAAAAGACAATATGTTTACGGTGGTTATTACAACTAATTATTAAAGTAGCATATTTCTTAGTTAATTCTTCAGAGCCTCTACCTGTAAGTGTATAAAAATGCAGGATTGAAGAAAGAAAAGTTGAGGGAAAAAACTAGTGCAAACTTTGAGTGCGTTTGTGTAGAGAGTAAAGGCAAGTCAGCTGTGTTTGTGTGGCTGTGGCACCTTATGTTGACATTAAAAAACAGCAGATACCACACAAGCCTGTGAAGGAAGAGTTAGTCCGGGCTTTAAAGTGAAAACAAGAGTCTTTAAGGGGGAACTGCATTGCCAAATCAAACTTTTCGTTCCGCCTCTCTGTGGCTCTTTTCTCTTTTTATTTTTCATTGTATTCCTGGTGGAGGAAGGCTAATAAATCACTGGAAACCATTAAGCCGCCTTGCTACACATGCGCTAATCTACTCTGGCACAAACACACTCGAACACTAACCCACACAGAGACACTCAGACGTACACAGGCACAGTATGTGAAATATTTTCATAAACAACATAAAACTCGACCAAATGGCAGTTATTAATCAAAGTAATGTGTGTTCACCTCTCCGCATATCCTGCATATGAAAATCTATATGTGTGTGTCCCGTGTCAAACATTTTTCAAACATATCAAGTGCAGTTTTCGGCCCATCCGTGGCTTAGTTTTAGTGAATTTCCAGGTGGATTTAATGGCACTTGTTCAGTCGCATTGCTTTTTATGGCTGCTCATCAAGCATTTTGCGTAATAACTGTGTAATAATAGAAAAATATACAAGCATGTCGCTGAATTTATTTGTGTCAGCGCCCCACACTGGCAGAAAAGTTGTGGACACTCTTGAAATAAAAATATAATACAATGTAAATCAGAGACATGCCCAGCAGTTTCCCTCTTATAAATTCAATACTGCTTGATACACCTTTATTTCTCAGTGTATTATTTGCCTTCCTTTGAATGAGTGACCGACCACCCGTTGCTATTAAATTAATGTGCGCTCATATACGCACACAAAAGCTAATTTCAGCGCTTGATTAAGTTGAAGTCGTTAAAAGCGGCCAAGTGCCACACGCTGCGTATGAGTAATGTGGCTGTGCGTTTGTGTGCCGCCTTAAGTGGACCACACTCCGCAGCGATTGCACCAAGGCGGTGGCTAGTTATCCAAATTAGGAGTTCTAAGGATAGACTACACAGGCACTTTACTCCAGGTAATGGATAATTTCGGTAATAACGATTCCAGGCAAGTCAATCTTGTCAACCTAAAGGACGGGGAACTAAGGATTTGCATTTGAAGTCAATATTTTGTGTCATATTAAGGACTTACGCATACAAAAGCATTTTTGATTGGGGAGCATTGAACTCAGATAAAAGTCTAAACTATCGATTTAATTTAATCTTTGTCTTGTTTTACAAACTTTCTCAATTCAAGCCCCCTTAATAATGATTTAAAACTCCCTTTTTATACACTTTGCAGGCTCTCCGCCGCCGACTGTCACCTGGCTGATGAATGGGCAGCTGCAGAACAGCGTTGTCGATTACACCTACGACGGCACCATCAACAGCAAGCTGGTGGTTCGCAACCTGTCACGCATCCACCAGCATGCGGTCTACACCTGCCAGGCCAGCAACTTCCACAAGAAATACGTGGCCACCAACATAACCATTGAGCTATACCGTGAGTACTCGTTAAATAAAATAAAAATGTATGCAAACTGAACTTAAAACGATTTTTTCTGTATTAATATTTATGCTTCCCAAAAAAAAAAAGAAACAAACTCAAATTAAAAGTCCATATATAAATAAACTCCACAAAGTCAACAATATATTCTGTCTTAAAGCAAGACTAGAAATAAATAGCTCTGTTGTTTGTTGATTTTTAATTGGAAAACTGTGAGCCGTAGTTTTATCTAAACTTTGGGAAGCCTACATTTCGGTTTTCGGTTTCATTAAATGTCCTCCCTTTTATAATAAATTGAAAATTTGTCTGCATTGAAGCAAGCTTAAACGACCCAAATATGGTGCTAAAAGCGTTTTGCCAAACAATTTATTTATTTATTGTATTTATTTCACTTTTTCTGATTCTGATTGTGCGGTCTTGCTTTTGTTGTTCGGTTTTAAGCGTTGCGATAAAAGTTTTAACAAATAGCTGCGCAGATAAAAACCATCCAGGCAGCCGGCAAACAAAAAAAGAAAGCCGTGTAGAAGAGGCCAGGGAGGCTGAGGCTGGGCGGAAAAAATAGATAATAAAATGGCTTATGCAAATATAACAAAATGCAAACGGCCAGAGCAGAGCAGCAACATTGCATGCGATACCCGAGCACCAAAAAGTGTACAATATACCCAGAAATTCCTGTGCGTAACTTATCCCACCTACCATGGCCTGTGACCCGGCACATATTGTATGGCCCAGCATCGTATCGAACTATTTCCCTCTTTGTGGACGTATAGAAGTTGCGTTCAGGTTAGTGGAGTGTGCATGACCCCAATGGATTTATTATTTTGTGAAAAATTTTTAAATGGCCCTTTTTCAACACTCTGCACGGGCACGGGCACGGGCACGGGCAGTGGCAATGCAAATTGTTAAATTGAATTAAATTGTTGCCAATTGCATGTGTGCTTCGTTGCGAGTGTGAGTGGTTAAGAGATTTGTGCTTGGGCAAGCAGTTTCCAGCCAGTTTATTTGTCGTGTCAAAAATATAAATAGCAATTCTGTCAGCTTGATTAGTTGAGAGTTTCCATTTAAGGCAGTGAATGGAGGGCAATTCAACACTCATGCCAGCTACTCTATTTTGAGAATCATAAATGCATTTCTAGAGTAATTAAAATATACAGTTTCTTCCTAGTTTCAGCAGGTTTTAAGAGTCAGTGTGACTTTTGTCCTATTAAGTATTGGTTATCTTTTATCTCACAAATTGTAAGATTCTTAAGCAGTATTCACCTTCAAACGCTAGGCTTGATTCTACTCTTAAGAAATCAGGTACTAGAGTTATCTTTAAGATACCACCGCTCTACCTCTCCGTGTTCTCGGGCTCTTGCCGCATAATATCTTGTTGTATGCTCGGTTATTAGGCCCATGGCATTGCGCTAAGAGCCAAAGATTGGCCATAGAATTTTATGGCACTTTGGCGCGTCTGTCATGGCTCTCAAAACGCCAAAGCAATTGGACGTCAATTCCTACTTAGGCTCCCAGTACCCGAGAAATAATGTAAAAATGTTCCAGCGACAGCAGCTGGTGATGCGCATATTTGATATTATTGCCCCGAGTTCGGGAATTCTCTGGGACCGGGGCAGGCCACGAGGAATATGTCGCACTGGCGAAGACATAAAAGTTAACACGCCAATAAGGAATGCCCTGGATGAGGCGGCGGAATGTCGCTAACTTGGTCAATTAATGTGGCCACAGTTTCGTAATATGTTCAGCAAATGACCTTGAAATGCAGGGAGGCCAGGGTGGCGGGGCGGTGGGCCTAACCAGGTTTCGCCACTCAGTGCTTACAGACTGCTCCGATGTTTTTTGTGTGTAGGTTCGCGTGTAATGACAGAACGGGCGACCGGGAAACAGGGCAGTTGAATAATAAGTACGACCTTAATTAGTTAATTTTATGGCCACTAACAATTAGATTACGCCCGGCACGACACCCACTCCCGCCCGCGCAACAACAATTATGAGTGTTCCTCATTAGCACACAATTTAAGTTCCCAAAAGGGCTGGCCGAAGCCGAAGTGCAGCATTTAATTGAATTAAAATTTTCCCCATGCATCATTTGGTATGCAAGTCTGTCGGAACTTTCCTTGGGGGCTGTTTTCCTTTATTTAAATCTGCATGGCATTCGAGAGACAAGCCACATTTAGTTTTCTCCGATTTTGCCATCAGAAATGTATATTTTTCAAGCCTTAAACAATTTAATGGATCCGTTGGCATAATTGACCGCAGTTCGGCACGATTTCGGGCGTGTCCTTTGGGCCTGGTCTTCTATGCTCGCCTGGGTAGTGCGTTAAATTAAACATTTAAATGATTTTTCAATGCAAATGTGCATAATTAATTTAATTACAGTAAAGCGCTGCTGTAGGAGCAGCTGCAGGAACAACAACCGCATTGAAACCTGTTCAGCGCCTATGAAAACAATAAAAAGTGGAATAATATTGTAATGTATGCAGCAGAAGAACAACAACAAAAAATGGCATTGATATAAATAAAATTGTAGATTGTTGCACTACACCTCGCTGCAATGCTTTCGGTTTTCCCTTTTTATTATCGCATTTGGGTTTAACTGAAATGTCACGCCTTTAAATTAACGCACAAAATGCGCGGCCAACCGCAGCAAATGTAACAACAACTGAAAAAATAACAACAACGGTTGGCTTAACTCCTTTAAATTGCTGGAAATAAATAAATACACATATATTCTTTAAGGTATCATGCGAGATGATACCCTCTAATCGGTTTATCGCAGCGCGGAATAATAGCATCAAAATAGGTCTGCACGGCCTTTTAAGGCTTGATTATTTATTTATTGCAGTGAAAACATTAATGAGTCGTTCAATTTCCCCACTGAATTGGTGCAAATTTAAACAATCAGAACCCTGCAAATATTATTCTATCGGAATTATTCGCATAAATATATATTTATAATCATTTTTCAATTGAAACCCAGAGTGCGTAATTTATAATTTGCAATGAACGCAGCAAAGCGCAAAACGCAAAATAAAAATAGAGACGGGAAGCGCAGAAAAACAATCACAATCCCGATAACGATGGGAAATTGTGTAATGCCGATAATGAACCCGGACTCCAAGCGTTACGTGACCATGTTTGGGTGGAGCAAAAAATATGTTTGTTATTGTCTATTTGTTTGGGCAATTTTCAATTTTGTGGGTAAACAAATTGCTGTCACCATGAATATTAACAAATATTCAAATTACATAACTATAATTGCATGAATATTTATTGGCTGAAATTTAATGCATTGTTTGTGATCTGCGAATCCGACAATAGCAAATGCCAATTGGCCATATGCCAACAATTTATTAAACGGCCAGCCGCAGTGCCATTCGGAATTTATGTTTGGCTCTTAGCCTTTTAAAGATTTCTGCGCAAGTCGCGAGTTAACGGAAGAGTCTTTAATGAGATTTTTGTTTGGAATTATTATTGTTCCCCAGAAAAAATAAACTTTTCATCAATTTGTTGCTGTATTCCGGCAAATAATATATTTCATGTACGCTTCTGATGCTGTGCCGCACTTCGGTTCCTTCATTTTCCCGTCTGACATTTATCATTTTATATTATGTGTCCGTCCCTTCACGGAAAGCAGAAATATCTGCTGCCCTATGCTCGACATTGTTGCCATTGCAGTGGCCTTTGCTAGTGGCTATAGTAATTTGTTGCAATTAATTTTAATTGCATTGCCCGTCATTTCCATTTCGATTTCGATTTTTCACACACAATTTGAATAAATCAACAAAAAGCTGCTGTCGCAACAGGCAAAATGCTGAAACCAAAACAGAAAAAGAGTCCGGGGGGTGAGAGAATGGAAATCAACCTTAAATGGCAATTTAAGCAAATAAATTAACGATGGAAATTAATGCGTTTTTATAAACAAACTGTTTGTGTTGCAGTGCGCCCTCTCCTCGTGGAAATCAGCTTCAACAACCAGCCGATGTCGGCGGATCGAAAATATGAGATCGAGTGCCAGGCAATAGGTTCGCGGCCGCCGGCGAAGATCACCTGGTGGATGGGCAACCTCGAGCTGCACGGCCACAGCCAGAAGGTAAATTTGTATGAAACAATGAAACAAGAATTTATAATTTATTTCAATGTTTTCCAAAGGTATCTGAGGACGGCAATGTGAGCACCTCGGTGTTGTCGATAACTCCCACGAGGGAGGATCATGGCAAGGCTCTGTCCTGCCGCGCAACCAACGAACTCGTACGTAATGGCATTCGGGAAACCGCCATGAAGCTGAATGTGTTCTGTAAGTATTTAATTTTAAAGATATATATAAGATACATATATAGAGGAAAGGTTGAAAGAACAAGTATTTATTTATTGAATTTATCTAAAACAAAATATACAACTAGTTCGTTCAAGTAAATTAGTATTTAAGATACCAAAAATCAAATGGGTAACTCAAACATTCTAAGAAGTATTTATTATTAAACAAACATCTTAAAATATGATCAAATTGTTTCACGAATATGTATCTGCTTAATGTGGGCCAAACACTTGTGTATATATTTGCTTTCCTTCCTGTCTTTTTAACCAAACCAGCAATTAACTTCCAAAATTGGGTAACCCATATACTTTCGTTCGAGAATTAATATCAATCGAAGCTATTGTCAACGGCTCAGTTCCCCCTTGCATATTTTGTGTGCCAGGAACAACTGCCGCCATTCCATTCCGATTTAATAACACCCGCGTTTGACATATGCCGCTGCTTTATGAGTGCCACATAAACCATCGATGGGGCCGCGTTCTGTTTCTCGTGCGATCCCATAAACTATGTCAACCGCTTATCGCCCATGTCCCTCCGGGAATCAATACTGTTTTGCATACCAATGCCATAGAGACGAGCCGGGGCGATTGGAGCGGGGATTTGGGAGCGCTGTTCCAAATATTGGCGGGCTTTACATAATGCATTCCATTTTTTGCGTTGGCCCGGCTCGTATGTCAAACGTTTGTTTTATGGGCCGCGTCAACAATGTGCGGGGCTAAAGTTTGTTAATAAAATTTCTATGGCAAAATATTAAAAGGCCGCGCGTGGCGAAAGAAAGAAAATTGTGGGCACACTGTTCCATATAGTGCGACAAGCCGGAAAGCTCACTTTAAGCCACAGCCATCGCACCAGCACCCGCACCTATACAGCCCACATATGTACGGAGAACGAGAACCCTTAATGTTTCAATAGTCCCCGAGTCTCGTGTCCTCTCATCTCCTTTGGCTGTGACGACAGCGTCTTGGGCAAACAGTTGCCACGTCTATTATCTAAAAAGCTTGCCGCCTCGTTGTTCCCCAATGTCATTGAAACTTTTACTCCTTTCGGTGGCTGCTGCGATGATGGGGATGCTTCCCCAGGAAGCTGCAGATAGAGCACAGAGAGAAATCAAATTGTTTCGAAATCTTAGTAAAAGTTGTCCGCATTCCGAGATAGTTATTACGTTACAAAGCCACAAATTTAATATGTCTTCAAGAGTTTGATGAAAAATAAGTAATTACTTAATGACACTTTATGTTATGATTTTATTAATTTTGAATTTGAATTTTCTCTATAAAAATTAAACTCCATAAATGTTATTTTCCAGTTAAAATATAAATTTTCCTTAGTGTACGCCTGCCTGGTGGGAAAAAGTCGGGCGCAGCTTCTGCGCGAGCGCTGATATAAAAAATTAGATAACAATTTCAATTTCCATGCTCATTTACATGTTTATAGCGTGCTTAAAATATTTTTGTCCCCCGCTCAGTTTTCCTTCTCCTGACACTTCCTGAGATTTCATATTTCCCGCCCGCTTTTCCGCGGCCCCAAGAAGATTTTGTGTCTTTTTTAAGGGCGTCTTTGTTTGCCTTTTGCGTCGGGGGTAAATTGAAAAGTTGATGCAATGTCTGCCGCTGCCCTGCCAGGGTTGAGCAGGGGCAGGTTGAAGTTGACGCTGCCAATAATTTTCTCATTATATTACATCACATTTAGCAGGGGACATAAAAAAGTTATCTCTAATATCTTAATCTGCCACCTCAACGCGGCCGGGCCTCTTATTTTCTACACAATCAACTCAGGTTAGGCTGCCGAAATGAAATCAACAGGAAAAGCCCTGCCAACAAAAATTAAAGCCATATCCGCAATAAACTTAATGACAAGGCTGATTTAAAAGGAAATATTAACGACTTGCTGAGAAGAGTGCTAAAACGTAAAGAAGGAAAAGCCACATGCAAGGGATTTTGAATTAATATGAACTAATAAAATATTTCATTTTAAAAGTCACCAAAATAAATAATAATAATTAATAAAATTATCCTTGTTAACTAGAAAATATTATATTTATATAATAATATTATAAATTGCCTGTAAACATTTAAGTTGTCTTAGAAAATGGCTTAAAATGCCTTAGAAAACTATTTATCAGAAGACTTCTCTAAGCTTATATTTACTGTAAAGATAATATATTTTTCATTTAAAAGTTCATATACAATTACATACTGGAAACTTTCCTTTACAATTCTATTACCTCGGCAGTCGTATAAAATACGAAAAATAGGAAAATAAAGTTGCCGCCTCCGCCTAATGTAATTTATATGGCCAGAGAGGACAGAGGAATCAATTTAAGGGCTGCTAACGAGAACTTGCCCAACTTTGTGCAATAGACAATGACAGGCCTTGCTCACACCCACTCGCCAGCACCCACAAACTGGAAAAAGACACACAGGCACACATACAAATCGAGCCCCTCCTTCTGCAAACTGCAGCTGCAACATAATGTGGCAGTGGCACTCAAAAGTCGTTACGTTAAGCTGCAGTTACGACTGGGATGGGCTTGCTTTGGTTTTTCCTCTGGTTTTCGGGACAATCCCGCCACGAATGGAGCACGGGGTCGCCGAGATGGAGGACCATAAAATGCATTAGCCAGACGTAGTTGGCCAGCTTGGCCAGTGACAGTTATTACCACTTAAGCCCATCCTAACCGCAACAGTGTGGCCTGCCAGCCACTTGGAGCTTCCTTCGGAGAATATCTCACTGTCACTGTGCAGTTGAAAAAAATTAGGGAAACTTTTCGGAACAATATATTTCTATTATCTGTCTACAATTTTATTGATATCCTAATTACGAGTTTAAGTCAAATTGTATAAGGAAACAAATGCTAAACGAATTACTTTTAAATTAATTGATTTATTTATTTATTTGCATTCTGTTTGCTTACTTTTAAATTAATTATTTTAGCGTTTATTCCACCTGTATTAAATAGTTCTTAGGACAAAATCGCTTTCATCTTAGTTTGAATATTTCATAGAAATTGAAAAAATCAACATTTTCGCCAAGTGCACATCCCTATTTTCCCTTCCTTTCTGTTTAGTTTTCTGGTACTGGCTGTCCCCGGCTTAAAGTCATCGCTAATGAACTTGTTGAGCGGAAAAAAGATAGACACAATGAGGGAGACAGGGCGAGGCTGAGGCAGTGGGGGAAAACTCTTTAAATTATGCAAACTGCTTTGACTCGTTCCTCTTGCTGTCTTCATTGTCCTTGCCACCCCCGGCCCACCCCTTTTCTGCACTCCCCCTCCTGGTTTTCATTCATTTCTCGTTCTTTCGTTCTTTCGCCATCTCTGGCTGTGTTTGTGTGTGTGTTAAGGCACTTTTCATTTTCATTAACAAGTCTTTGCAAAAGACGAAATCGGCTTAAAGAAACTTGCTTATAGAACGTGCCACCCTAGAAAGTGGAAAAGAAAAAGGCAGAACACTAAGCACACAGAGACCCAAGACCAAAACTAGGAAAAGCGGGGAAAAGTTGCCAAAAACAATGTGCAAAATAATAATAAACAAGTGGAAGGTGGCTAAGAGCCCAAGGGCCAGCGCCAAAGATACATGGCGGATGGAAGGGGATGGAAAATGGAAAAAAGACGAAGCGACACTAATCACGGATAAGTCCGGATTAACCCCCTTTTTCCCACCCCTTCCGTGCCTTTCTTGGGCCCGAGTTGAAGGATTGTCCAAAACAGTAAATTACGTTTGATGGACTCTGAGTGAATCCGAGCTGCGAATCCAAGTCTAAGTCGCCGCCTTAGTCAAATGAATACAATACTCATCCGCCTCTTTTTGCTTCCTTTGCAGTCATCCCCACCTTGCAGCTGGACCTGGGCTCCAATCTAAATCCGGAGGATATCGAGGAAGGCGATGATGTCTATTTCGAGTGCAAAGTGCATGCAAATCCGGCTGCTTATAAAGTTGTATGGAAGCATAATGTAAGTGAGCAAACATACAACTTTCCCTGACTTGCAATATTTATGAAGGGGCTGTCGAAAAAAGAGAAACACTCTGTATTGATACACCAAGTGAGGGGGAGAGATACAGAGAAAGAGAGAAAGAGAGAAAGAGAGAGAGAGAGTGACTAATACAGAAGGAAGAAGGATATATATTCTAAAGTGTGAAGTAAAGAGAAAAAAAACCTTTCTGAAAGGAAAAATGTGACTTAATAAATAGTGTGACCTTGCTTTTTTAAACGATGATGCTATGCCTGCTGTCATAAAACCGAGACTATTTATTTAAACCAAAGCAAATAAATATTTTCATTGCTATTTTTATTAACTAATAGCGGTGGAAAACAATATAAAATTGTATTTAATTGTTTTATAATATTTTCTATGAAAATCTAAGAAATGCCCCTCAATTTTTGTGAGTGCACTGACCTTCAAATATACTTGAAATGTTGCACTCAAGGCAATTGAGCGTACAACTGCCGAACTTCCGGCAATTCCCAAGACATTGGCGTGCTCCTTACACACACACGAGCCTCCGGCCGGGTAAATTATTATGAAACCGAAATTAAGTGGTCATTTTTACTGAATTATTGGCCAATTATTTTAAGGCAATTGAGTCAAGTGGCCTGGCCGGCTATAAGACAAGTTTTAGGCAGGGGAAGCAATGCGGTCGCCGGAGAGATCGTACAAGTTTACAAGGCAAATCATTTGTTTATTACTTGGAGCACAAAGAACTTGAACCGCAGCAACAACAATGGCGGGCAAATAAATGTTATTCAATGCCGAACAAGAAACGAATCAAGTGTATGAATAATATGAATGCTAATTGAATTCATTCACAATGAAGTACACGACCAAACAAAGAGCTAAGCTAAACAACGGCAACAGCAAAGACCAACAACTTAGTCATAACTTTTACCGAAAACAACAATAAGCAAATACAAATACTCGAAGACGACCAGAAACTTTTCTGGAGAACGGGCCGCTAACGAAACGAAATTTAGTACAAAGGAACTTCCACAGGACACGGGCGGGTGTCGGAGGGTCCTCTAGGGGACTTGGGGTGAGATCTAGGTAGATAAAAACTAATAATTTGCCCAAGAGACAATGGAGGGGTTTTGGTTCGAGTGCTGATTCCATTACGTCTATCTAGCATCGAACAAAATGCTAATTATATAGGGGATGGAGCAGAGAAAGTGAAATACAAAGCAACCGATGTGCTGTGGAAGTCAATGCTAAATGCAAATTAACTGCAGGGGAAGTTAACACGTTGACGAAGAGAAAACACTCTTTCTAACTGAATAGTAACACTCTTTCCAACTGATTAGTAGGTGCTAAATAAGCGAATTCTTACTTTATATAAATGTGTAGATACCTACTTACATAATGTTGATTTAATTCAAGAGCATCCACCAACCATTAGGCCCTTTTTAAAGAGCGTCGGAATATGTCAGCCAGAAAGTGACAGCAGCACAGTTAGTTAGTTAGTTGGCAATCGTCACTTACATTTAGCCAGCTCAGCGTGAAATACCCCGCAGCCTCTCTGCTGCTGCTGCTGTCCTTTCGCCTTGTGCCGAGTGTCATAACAATAAAAGTTCACTGCGGCAGTGCAAAAATGGAAATGGAAATGGATACGAAACTAAGCCAAGCGCACACACACACAGGGAAAACAGTGGAAAAGCGAGAGAAACTGGGCGGCGGCGTACATGGCGTATGCGTAACGAGTTCAAGGCCACGCGGCAACGGCAACGGCAACGCCAACGGAAACGGAAACGCAATTTGCAAGCGTCTTAAGCGCAGTCGGGCATTCATTAAAAGTCAATTGGTAATTGGCAGCATCGACAATGGCAGTGCAACCTGAAAATGCAATTAAAAGTCAAATCAAGTTAAATCAACTCGGCTGCAGCCAGTTGGGAAGTAAATTAATTTTTGTTTTGCCACCGCATCGATTCGGTTTGAACAATTCCCCCTTGCGAAACATCCGCAGGGCTGGAGTGTAACGAGCCAAGGAAACTTGTCTTCGTCTGTTATTATTCAATTAGACAAGCTGACAATTAACGACGAGCTGGCAAATTAAATTAACAATTAGTTTTATTAAACTTGTGCACACACACACAGCAACAGACAGACAGACAAAAGTTCTCCAATGCGTGTCAGTGTGCGTGCGTGTAAAAGTTTTACATGTTCATTAACAACAACAAGGAGCAGAAGAACTAGGAGGAGTGCTGGAAGCGGAAGGAGCAGAACTTTGATGGAATCGCTGCCCTAGCAACCAGCTGGCCCCGAATGAATCCTGCCGGCAGTAAAACTTATTTAACCCACACACACACCACACACACACCACACACACACACGTCTGCGTTGCGTCAGGAACCGCAGAAATAGCAAACATTTCCAGAAAATTTGATTAGAGAACAAAGTCAGTGGAAACGACTTTAAAGTTTCCCAAGAACTTGGCCATAAATATTTACATAATTCTGCAAGGCAATGGCAACGATTGGTTTGTACAGTACAGGCATTTCATCGCCTTGGATAAAAACCTGTATTACTTGGGAATATTGTAATGATAAATATATTCTAAAAATATATTAAACCTGGTAAATATTAAGGAAACAAAATAGTTTGGATAAGATAAACGAAAGAAGAATATTTATTTAGTTTTAATTGTTAAAAGAAACAATTATTAAAGCATTCATTCCAATTTAGCCTGAGTCACCATAACGCGTTTAAACAAACCTTTTCAAAACTCGAATGTAATTGTGAGGCTCGTGTGAATCCTGTTGAAAGAACTGCCTTGAAAATGGCACCCCATGAAGGGCTAAATCAAAGCCAACTCAATCAGGCCGAGCCATCGGATAAATTACGGACACTAATTGGGTATTTATAGTCGGAACAAACATCAGTGACAGACGAACACAAGTGGGCGGCGCTCGGGAGCTCGGCTCTCGGCGCTCGAGGAGTGGCTGGCAAACATGTCGAAAACACGGCCGAGAGACAGACAAACAGAAATGGCAACGCATAAAATGCGCCATTAGCATTGAGGGGCACTAAAGGGTTGTGCAGACATCATCAAGTCGGATGGGGGGGTGGATGTGAGTGGTTGGTTGGGTGGTTGGGTGGCGACCTCGAGGGCTGGCGGGCGGAAATTCTGCAGCGGATATGCCCCAAACTATTTGGAATAATCCTCGACGCCCACTCGGGCGTAACGGCTGCGCTGGCCTACCGTCTTTCTGCCCTCTATTCGCCTTTGTTTACACTTTTTGGTTCGTCCCAATTTTTTTCTTTTTTTTTCTGCGACAACCTTGAACTTTATTTACTTTTCGTATATGCCCAGCGACATTTTTATTTGTTTTATGACAGCAAGGTCGCTGAGCCAAGCCACAGTTCGTCCTCTCCCCCTTTTTGGCTATTTAAGCTAACCCTGCGGGAATTGAGGCTGTGCGGGAATTGGGAGGGCTTTTCCAGCGGGTGAGAATGGTGAATAAGGCAACTGGGCCTCGGGGCTCTTTTGCACTTTAAGGACATTTAAACAGGTCGAGGAAAATGCTAATGGGGAGTCGTCACTGCATGTGTAATGTATCCATTCTGGGCTTGGGAACAGCCCCTGACACTCGAACAATAGTATCAATCATTCCTCCACAAAGCAAATGGAATTGAATGGCCAAAATGTCAGTGGTGGGCAAATATTGTTACGTCCCGACACACATTCGCCGGCTGTCTAACCATCTAAATAATTGTTGACATCTCCACAATGGAAAGGGCATACAGCGCGGGCCAAACAAAAGACGCGGCGTGAAATTCCCAGGATCCCAGGTCCCCAACCACTGCATTCCGATATGAACTGGGCCCATATCTTCCCAGCCCTGCTCATCTGGCCTGGCCTATTTAACGCACTGGGAAATATAACTAATATTCGTCAAGATATATAAATAGTACAGGAAAAATTAATGAATCACTAATTCAAAATGCAATTAGTTTTCAATTTCAACATTTAAAGCCCTTTTATCATTGATAAATTATTTAAAATAAACTACTGTCTTCTATAGTTAGTTTTCTTATCATTTATTTTTTTTGCCGAGTTTTGTCAAGTGTATTTGAACAACACTATTATTTAGGTGTTGGCCTGCCTGGCTGCATTGTTTCTATTTATTTGCACACTCACACATCCAGATATGGGAGCCTCCGCTCGGATGTGTGCTAAGGTCGCAGAGGCTTTGTTCGGCCTGGCTCTGGCTTTTTGACTTTTGTCGACCATATTTATACACATTTTTATTTCTATTTCTATTTATTTCAATGCTTTTATTGTTGCCCGACCCACGTTACCGCCTCCGCCAGCACCCGCCGTTTGTTTGTTTGCTGAGCTCCGGCAAAGTGCGAATTTGTTTTGCTGCTAAATGGCACAAGGCTCTGGGGAAATGCGTCAAAATGCTGTCGAGTGGCGGCCCGATGGGGAAAAAGGCTACAAAACCAAAAGACGAACATCGGGCTCCGAGCATTATTTCAAAATGAGAGCGAGAGTGCGGGAAAGGCGAGAAGAAGGTCAAGTCTCTGTAAGCATTTGGGTGTAAAAGCCTCAGCTGCATGTGTGTGTGCTTAAGGAAAACTTAAAGTAAATATTGGCTGATTTTTCAGCATCGATTCCGAGCACGTAGCCAAGCGTCCAAGGCGCTGCTCCCTAATGAAGCTGCGAGCGCACCGAAGCGCGCATTTATGAGTATTTTTTCGGGGGGCAAAAACTGCCGAGTTAGGTGACCTTGTATCCAAAGGATGTAAGTGAATAAAAGCCAAGCAAACAGAATTTTGAAGACAAGACATAGTGGGTCTCTTCTAACTTTATACCAAAAACAAACTTTAAATGAATTTATTCTCAGCAACAGCTTAAAAAATCAGTGTAATCTTATGCCTTCATATGCTTGTGCTACCTGTATGGTTATATGAAGCCGTTAATCCTATTTAAATTTATAAAAAAAAAAAACCAACATGTCTTTAGATCTGAAACTCATGTCAAAAGGCATATCAAAGAAAGGATTACGAAAGATCTACGTTTAATATGCGCATCAGGTAATAATTAGCCAACCTAATTAGCCCTTTCCAAAGGAAATCTCTCTCTCTCTCTCTCTCTCTGGCCTCTACAGTCCTAGCACTAATTTACGTATATTTCTTCACAAGCATTTGCCAAGTGACAACGTTAATTACGACCTAATCCTGCCAATTGCAGCACCAAATCATCCAGCACAACCAGCGAGCGGGCGTGATTGTTAGCAGCGGAGACCTGGCGCTCCAGGGCGTCACACGCCACCAGGCCGGGAACTACACCTGCACCGCCTCCAACGTCGAGGGCGATGGCGACTCCAATGTGGTTGAGCTGAAAGTGATGTGTGAGTATCGAGGGGAACGACATCTGCGGGATATGTTGATTGGTGACACCTCGCCACCTTTTGTTGTCCGTTCTGACCCATAAAAATGCTCTCCAGGGGCTGGGATCGAGCTAGAGATGGTTTAATAAATATTTATATAATTTATATACATTTAAAGGGTTCGACTAGCAGTGATAGTGATAGAAGCGATGTATAAATGATATACAATATTCGTTTTTAATTAACAGAAAAACTCTAAAATATACAACTATATCATTTTAAATCTCAGAATTATGGAATAAGTTTAGTAATTATTCTTAACAATTTAATTATCAACATTCAAACACCATTAACGACATATGAGGATCGGGCTAAGATTCTCTATCTGTGTCCCTAGTTGGGCCATTAACGAAGGTTTCGCCAGGTCTTAAATAGAAAATCAAATTCAGCACCAGAAGTACCCACTGGAATCCTTCTGCTTTGCCCCCGCTGCTGCTGTTTGGCTTCTCGAGTGAACCTTTGACACACAAAAACGGGCATTATTGAGTGTTCGAGTGTACGGCCAGAGATGAGGATGGATGGCGAAGGCAGCCGGCTGAATGGGAAACGGCCGGCATTGTGCGCTCGTGCGGGCCTCTTGCAGTTTTATTGCGTATACGCCCCATTATTGTGCCCCGCTCGAATGCTCCTTTGTGTGCTGCGGACCCACGGACCCTCGCCGACATGGCCGAAGAATGGATCTAGTGGAAGAGTGGAGCTTATTCACAAGCAGCAATCTCTGGCTTGTACTTTGATGGTACAATGCTGCGCGAATGCAAAAGAAATACACACTTTCAGAGCTCGGTGCTTAAATACCCATTTTTAAACGATAGAAAAATTAATTTTTCTACGCCTTACTAATTATATTTAAATTAATTTTTTATTATTATTACTTACCTTCCAATTAAGATTCTCTTTTTTAAAGAGTGTACAAAAGATATCTGGAAAGGAAATCATTAAAGCTTAAAACTCCTTGAGGGTTGGGTAAAAATTTGAGAGGCTTTTCTGCTTGAAGAGCACGACAACCGCAAATCTTTCGCTCAATTTGCGCCGGATTCCTGAACTTGGCCCCGTCTTGAGTCAAACTTTGGTTAATTAGTTTGCCTTTTTCAAGCAATTTAGCAGGGCACAGATCCTTCTATTCATTTTCGGCACCCGTCGTCCGTTGTTGTGGCCCTATGCTTTGGTTTTTCCGGTGGCATTTCCCTTTTATCACTTCCACTTCAATTTTTGTTGTTTTGTTTTTATTCTTGGACGACAGGCTTTTGTCTTAAGTAGAGCTTCCGCTGCCACAAAACTCTCACAGCGGCTCAGTGTCCAACTGGCAGCGTTTCCTGCCTTCCACAAAGTGTAGTCTCCGCGCCCCCGAACAGTGCTAAAAATTTGTTTATGGCGTGGCCAGTGTGGCATGCAATATCGACAGTTGTCAAATAGCACAATAAATTCGCCACTTGCAACTACTGGCAACTTTTGTAAGTGTCGAGGCCGTGGCAAGAGACAGTGGAAAAATTTTCCCCGGGCAAAGGATTAGAAAATTGAATTTTCGTTGCCTCTGGAGCTCAGCTTTCGCAAGCTTTTCGCGTTGCAGTTGGCAAAAGTTTTAGCCGAAGAAAGTTTTTCTTGAACTCGAGTCCTCCTTTTGTAGTGTTACAAAATGTATTCCAATTTTGATCGAAACAATTCAAGAAATAAATGTAAATATTATTTAAGGAAAAATTTCTATAACGTTAGAGTATACAAAAATAGACAAAACCAATAAATGTAATTAATTGTAAAAGTTAAGGGTCAAACGTAAACAAAAAAGGGAAAGGAAATAAAATCATGTATTCATTTTATAAGCAATCTTTTATGAAATCATTTGTTACTCCGCCTGTATTTAATTTACACCTAATAAGTAATTTTTATAGTTATTATATTTTATTTCGGCGTTAATTTAATCTAAGAAAGTCCGAAGTTTATTGGAAATATTATGGGTTTCAAATCTAAGTTCAGTAAAGAAATCGTTTTCTTTTTCAAATGGTAAATTTAGGCTCATTTCATTATTCTTGTTAGATTAATAATGGATTTGGCTTTATCGATTCAAGTAATAGGTTTTTAAAGATGTTATTTAAGGTTTTGTAGAGGGTTCAACCCTTGAAAATGATCCTTATTCCAAATCCCTTGTTGACCTATCCCTTGTGCTTTTGACTTTGCCTGCTTCAGTTTTCTCCTCTGCTGCCAATCCTCTATTCTCTGTTTAGTTAGCTGCCTGAATGGCCAACAATGGCGGCTGGGGGGGCAGGCAGCTGCACAAAAGGGTAAACTTTTGTACTTGGGACTTTTGAGCCGACGAAACGCAGAGGCCTTCGCTCCACAGCTTGATGCGATTATTGATTCCAGCTGCCGATGCAAACAGCAGAATGCACTACAGCCAACTTTGTTTCGATCTCCGCACTCACAGAATCCTTTTCTCCCTTTCCGCCTTGCAGATAAGCCCATTTGCCGGCCCGATCAAAAGAAAATCTACGGAGTGGCACGGAACGAGGCGGCCGAGATTGTATGCGAAGTGGACGCCTTTCCGCCGCCGGAAAACTTCAAGTGGTCCTTCAACAACACGGCGGAGACCTTCGACATGCCGCAGAGCGGATTTCGGCCCCACTCCGCCCAGGGATCCACCCTCACCTACACGCCCGTCAAGGTGAGTCTGACTGCGAGTCCGAAAGCAGGAATTCGGTGTACACACTATGGTATATGGGAATCATCGAGAAATGTCGGGCTGATCGGGAGTCCGGATGGGGAGCCGAGACTCTTAGATGCGTGACCCATTCGTCGCGTTAAATGCTAAGCACGTCAGACACTCGATTCACTTTGCGTGGAAGTCTGCGGCGCTCTGATAAATTTTTCATTTCATATTTCGCTGCGCTGGCTTTTAATGTGAAATTGTTATTGACACATTTGACATTTCGGTTAGTGGTTTCACTGGGCAAAAATACAAGTTATTCCATCGGAATCGTATATTTATATCACATATATATATTAAAAATTTTAATTAATAAATCCATCATATGACCAGAGCAATTTTTAAAGCTATAAACAAGGTCATAATTTAAATATTAAAATAATGTTGTCGGGCTTTAAAATGATGATTACTTTTACTTTCAGTGCTCGGCAGTTACCATTGAACTCCACGGGGGGTTGTCTGTTATTGAATAGCAAAAATTTTAATTAATAGGCGGGTCGCATGGTCGCCGCTCTTCCCGTTGTTGCCATTTATTTTGGCCTGTGTGCGTGTCATGTTGTCAGCCAGCAACAGGGAAAGTAAAGGGGGCCGAGGTGGGGCAGAGTCCCTCCATGATAGAGACAACAGCGTGAGCCATTTGGGCCAGTCGAGCAATTTTAATTAAAAATTCTATTAGCACTGCTTTCTAATTAAAAATCCAATAGCAGCAGCAGAGCCACCACCCACCATCGACAACACCATCATCATCATCATCGTCATCCGCAACAACACCATTAAATGTCAAAGGTTATTGGAAAAAAGACCAAAAAAAAAAAAGGCGGAGCACAAAAGAACAGGAAAAATTATTGGAAGTAAATGCCATCGACTTTAATAGTTATCATCATTGGCTAAAATGGAGAGGATAAAGCTAAGCACTTTCCCACTCTTCGGTCCATCTACCACATACCGCTCTCTCTCTTTCGATTTTGGCAACATTTCCGCATTAATGGCCCAAATGGCCAACAGCAATTGCGATTGCAGTTTCTGACGCTCCTCCCCAGCAATTGGCCAAGCAAATTGGCCATCAATGAGCTGCACTCCCATCAATGTCCGAATCGCTGGAGTTTTCGGTTTTACCATTTGATATCCCCTATGTCGGCATCTCGACATTCCGACATCCTTGCCATCTGCTGCCCCTGTGGGGGATGTGTTCATTTTTATGGTCAGCCAAAACAAAGTCTCATCGAAATTGGCAGTCCGAGAGATGAAACTAGTTAGCCAGCAGAAGTTTATAGTTGTCAGTTGGCGAGAGAGATTGACTTGCGAAAGGAAAACGATTAGAGATTAAGTATGGCAAGAGATTTATTATTATTCGTTTTCTTTAAACAGAATCTAATATGGGAATCCAATAGCGAAAGGAATAATCTGTTCAACTTCAAGCCAGGCCGTCAAGACCAAGCCAGGGGGTTTTCCTGGCCGCTCTTGTGCCCCATCGCTTACATTCTCGCTTCGTCGTCAGACCACAAACGTGTTAAGTTTTTCGGACTGGGCTTGTGGTCGCTTGCAAGCCAACATGGCTGTCATTATGCGATGACAACAGCAACAACAGGCGCAGATGCATTTGGCAGTGGCTGAAGGGAGTCAGAGGAAGGGAGCGCTGAGAGAGGGCTCAGAGGAGAGGCACTCAACACAGTTGTTCAAGTTGCACGTCACCCAGTTGGTTTGGTTTTGGTTTTGGCCAGGGTTCCGTCTGGTTTCCTCCAGCTGACCCAGTTTAAAATGTTGCGGCTTCTTGTGCAGTTTTCCGTGATTTTCCCTCTATTTTTAGCTCCTATTCCTTATTTTTTGTCAGCCCTTTTTCGGCATGGAACTAATGAAACTGGCGGCGACAACCTCGGCTCACATTTCAGCGATCAAACGAACGAATTTCGAGGCAGTCAAACGGCATTCAAATGAGTTCCGTTCACAAACACTCGCACAGCGCACTGATTGGACGCACACACTGGCACTGCCACTGGCACACTCACAGACATAAATCATTTAGCTCAATTGAATATGAAAAATCCCTTCCGTTCTGTTGTCATATATGCTGTTTCCGGTTTCCGCCAACCGCAGCTCAAACGTCGTTGTCGTCGTAGTCGTCGTCCTCGTCACATTTAGGTTGGGATTTTTCTGCTCGGATTTTTGCCCCTCCTACATTTATTTTTTCCTGCCTCTGCGATTCGCCTCAAAGGCAGCCAACAGCTCATTAATTTTGTTTTGTGCATGGGCATTTTTGCTCCTCCCATTTCCCCATTTTCCCCAGCATTTTTTCTCTATTCCATTGCTATTTTCTATGTGTTGGCAGAGCAATTTTTGCCAGACTTTCATGTCAAGCAATTTCCGCTGCTGACATATAAATTTCTCAAATATTTCACAAAAATATATTTCGGTCTTTCGCTTTTTCTGGAGCAAAGAGCTCCCACTCTGTGGCGCCCAGTGCAAGAAACTCATTAAAATGTCACTTAAATGTTTAAATTTTTAATTAAAATGCATAAATAATAACGGCAGACTTGAGCTAAAACGAAATGCACAGAATGCAGTGCCTAGAAGTGCCAACAATTTTCTTGTCATTTTGCCCTCTTTGGAGCCCTTAAACACACGTACACACCTAACATCATGCATGTATGTACATATATTTTATGGATTTTGTTTTCGTTTCTACGGCTGCTGCTGCAACAATATTTACCCTTTTGCTGGCGCAACATTAGAGCAATATAAACAAAATAAAATAATCATAATAAATATATGGGCATAAATTCAGAGGCCCAAGGGAGTAGAAATTATCAAGGATTGTCGGCCAGGGCGATGACAGTTGAACATATAGTAAAAATGTAAAGCCTGTTTCGGGCACAGAGGCTTGGAATGCCCTTTCAGGTCGAAAGAATCAGATTAAATCATAGGAAATAAAATTTAATAGGAAATTGTCGAATTGTGTAATATGCAACTATTTTTAATTATTATTTTTAGTGATAATTAAATTAGAAAAGCAAATAGTTTTAGTTTTCGGCTTCACTAGAAAGCCGGAAAATCTTATTGATTCAGCGACCAACAGGTATTGAGTTTTCCTATCATATCATATATCTTTTTATCCATCTTAAAGGGTATTGCCAAGACGTATGTGAACGTAGGGTTCTGTGCATATTCTACATAGATTATTACTTAAATTTTGCAGCATTTGTGTGCGAATGTGTTTCGGGTTTCGTGCTTGTGGCACTGGCAGCTCCATTATTATACAGCTCCGGCTCTTAGCCACTTTCCATTCGGTTTGGCTTTCCCTGTTGGTGTTGATGCGCAGTGTTGGCAGCTGCCAACTTGGCGCCTTTGTTGCCACACTTTTGGGCAACAAAAACTGCAATATCACACAGGACAACTGGACAAACACACACATCAATTTTAATTTTCATAAATTTGTCATAAATTTGCATAAACGCTGTTGCTTAAATTACGACGCACTTGCACACGGTCAAAGACTGAAGAATATATGTGCAATTTATTCCGGACTTTACAGTTTATAAAAGTGACTAAAGGCGCATTCACAAAGAGAGTTTGAGAGATTAAGACTTCGATTTAATTCTGATCTAAAACGAGAGAAGTATTCAAAACATTAACAACTTTAATTGAGTTGTTTCCGATGCTTTATTGATGCTTCAGAATATTAATGTATTAATTATTTCTTAAGCGAAAAGCCTACAGAGAAGGAATATTGATTGCGACAACCATCTTAGTAGTTTTACGATTAAATTAGGTAGTTAATGGGTTTTTGCATTTAAACATAATTAAATTTATACAAAATATATTTTAGTATGAGGTTTAAGCTTAAGAAATCAACTAAAAATATGTAACATTTAATTTTACTTTAATTTGTTAATGATTTATTTTAATTTGTGCTTAACGAGTTGCACAACTCACATGAAAGTTTTCGAAGAAAGGGTGTATTAGGGCAAATAATCAATCAGCCCGCCGTCTTTTTCCAGATGATTTAAGTTTCTAAAAAGCAGATGGGGCAGAAACCCAATAACCATTTCCCGTTTCCATAAATCTCGACTTTTCCCCGGGCTGTAGGCAAAGTTTCCCTACGGCAGGGGACTGTTTGCGCGTTTTTCCTTGTTTTTCTTTTCTTGCCCTAATTAAAATGACAACCACGCCCAGTTTTCGACTCGAAAAGATAGGAAAAGCAAAGAGCCGAGGCTGAAACGCGTGCCGACTGATAAATAAGCTGCAATTTGCGTTGACATTTTGCCGTGCACCCGAAAGTGATTTCAATTTTTAATGAGTTCAGGCCGCCGCCTGAAGTTGATTAAGTGCGTTGATTCCGGTGTTCGCAGTCGAGGGGAAAGGCCAAAGGTAAACATGGCCCACAAAGATACTCGGATACGCAGGATACACAGGATACGCAGGACTCACAGACACCGGCATAAAGGCCCCGTCAAACGGAATCAATTGTTGTGGATGTGTGCCAGCGTTTCGACTAGTTCGGTGGGTGTGCGCAGTGCGCACTTGACCGTAGACGAAGGATTTCATTAGCACAACATTTGACAAAATGCAAACAAATAAACAAGAGGCCCAAACAATGGCAAAGACCGCAGGCGGCCACTTAGCACGGGGCTACAATGGGATAGACAGGCATTAGGGCCATGTTAACACGGCTTTCTTTCGCTCCCAACAATTCGCATTCATGCCATACGCCATACATATGCGATGGCCGCGGGGGCAACCACAAAACGCTTCATTTGTTTTTACTGCCGGGCATTTTTCCGACTTTCCCCGGGCCCTCTCCTGCATTGACATGACATGAAATTATATTAATGAAAAACTTATTGACAGCTGCGATCAATCAGGGGCAGCTCTGACAACACGCTGGCCCGTATCCATATTGATTTAATGAATTAAGTTCACATTGATGTCGCGAGCGGCTGCTTGAATCCCATTTAAATGTGTGGCCAAGAGATGAATTCAAGTAGCTGCACTGCGAAAATCAATAAGATGCTTATCAATCTGAGATTTTTAGATTGCTACACTGATAAAAAAAAAAAATCTGCTTTTGAGCTTTTGTGCATTCTTAAAAAAAAATC
>JAEIIH010030243.1:0-62969 GCA_018904745.1 Drosophila orosa
TGAATTTCCTGGAATTTGTTTATAGAATGTTTTATTAGAAGTTTTATAATGGTATATATATTTACAAGGCGTGCTTTTTGAATACAATTTTGGATAAAATGATATTGTTAAGTAATTATAATTTGTAGGACAATGTTTACAATAATTTTTAATTTAATCTTTTCAGAGTTTGTCTCGTGATAGTGATGGCCTGCTGGTTGTGGAACTCGATCTTAACCTGTGTCGCCAGGTGAAGGACTTCTGGGGCTTCCGCATGACACAGAGGATTCCCCTTTATGCCGAGTCATTTCAAAAGGCTTCAGAACATGATTTTAAGCCGCAGATCATCAAAGAAACATAATCACTAAATTGTAATGGCAACGGAATCAAGTCATACTGATATGAAAGATAGTTTTTCTAATTTGCATTTGAAAATAAATATAAAGATCAAGATTTCTTAGAAATTTACAAGCCATTTTAAATAATAATTCATAAATTGTATAAAAAAACAAAAACAAAATTAAATTTAACCCAGCTCAAGTACTAACTAAATTCGAATTATAATATACTGGCTGTAGGCAGATGATGAAGTCACACTGCGTTCCTTCTAAGAAGTTTCCCCGAATCTCATTATTTTCGGCTTACATTAAGAGTACCCAGTCAGACTTTTTGATCTGCTCAAACTTCCAGTCAAATCTCCTTATTAAGAGTCACATCCTTGAATTCGCAGAGCATCTCTATCAGGACCCATCCTCGAGGAGCGCTTTAAAAATTCCCCCCATACAAAATGCTGCAATCTAGCATTGAGCTAAGCTTTGACTTTTACGATTATGTTACGGCTGAATGGGAACGGGGCTCGGGGCTCGGGAACTGGCACGGGATGTGGGTCCCCGAAGGAGTGTGGGATATAATCTGTTTCTATTACGTTTGCTTATCTGCATGCGACTCACATGTGCGTTTCTTTTCCCGACTCCTAATGCAGTAATAATCGTTTGTGCGTTGCCGGAATGACTCGGCTGACCTTGCCGGAGCGCTGGCAGTAATTGGTTAGATTATTCCGAATTGGTTTTCCTGCTCTCGGCCTGACCTTGTGTCGCAATAGAGTTATCAAGCGAAAATTGCTTGTCGGGAAAGAGCAACACAAATGGAAATTATAAACTTTTGTGCACCAAACAGGGCAAGAGAGATGGAAATATGCAAATTGAATTTCGGGCAAAAACCAACAGTCAAAAAAGATACAAAGAGACAAATGTGCGAAAGTCGTTTCTTCAAAAACAATTTTGGACAAAATAATAGCGCCAAGAAAATGGAATATTTTTGCTTTGCATTTTGAGATTGATATCGGTATTCTGCATAAAAAACCAAGAAATCACATTGATAAGTTCTTACGAATAATTATTTTAGCAAGTTAGTTATTGTTGTTATACTTAAAACAGGGAACAAAATTTAAAACATAACTTTAAATGTTATTAAATGAGTTTTTTAAAAGGTTAATTTATTAATTATATTCTGGAACATTGGAAGTCATTGATTATGCCCTAAAATAAATTCTCATTAACCCCTCAACTGGAATTCTTAAGCAAAGTAAGAGGCAAACACATGGAGTAACCACACAATTCCACTTGCGGTGAGACATTCGGTCCTATTAGTTCAACCGCAGCTGTGCGATAAGAACGGGCAAGGAATGTGGGATTTTGTGTGTGTCTATTTGACAAAGGTCACCCGAAAATAAATCAAATATTTACCCAGCTACATTCGTTTATTCAAATTGAAAAGTCACTTTGGCCCACCCACTGGGGCCGGTGGAGATTCTGGGCCTCGATTGCATTACCCATTCGACATGTTGCTAATAAATATGTTTTCCGGGGAAAAGCCAAATAAAATCCAAAGTGACAGAGAGCTCTCCAAACGAGCCTTCTTGGGACATCAGGGAATTGCCAATAAAATGTGGGAGCCGTTCTCGTTTATAGCCGAAGGATATTTTCGACCAGACGACCAGTGTATATTTTATTCAGTGGCTGCGTTGATTGATTAAGCCCAAGATGAATTCCCAGCCATCGGCACGTTCAAGGTTCGCCAGGATAATCCTCTACATATCGGATAATAATTTCCCCTGCCTGCCTCTGGCAATTACACTAATCATTTTCCTCCCCTCCTCGTTCCTGGGGACAGCTGGCAATTGTGACAGCTCAGATATCAGAGCGATTTCAATTAAAGTCCAACCTTTTAATTAAGCAGATAAAGTGGCTATAAACTGGGAGAGAGGCCAGCTGGCTGCCTGGCCGGCCAGGCCAAGTGGGCGAACTCGATTATGAGCTCATATTTAATTAAACATAATATTTAGAGCTAAGCAGCTCCCGGCTAAGACGCTTAAGTGCTCGTTAAGTGTGTGCGATATAGTATGTATGTGTCGTGAGTGAGGCTGTCAGGAAGCTGGGAGCTCAGAGAGTTCACGTCCTAGGAGTCCCAGTGTAATCAGGACGATGCCGGCAGGATGCGAGTGTGCATTTTGCGGCAGGCTGGCTGAAAAAATGCCGAAGACGTGCATCAATCTGAATGCATAATAATGGTGCCACTGTGGCAATCAGTTACTCCCAAGGTGGCATTAACCACCAGCCAAATGCATATTGAACAGGATGTCGACTCCACATAGCGAAAGAAATACTCATCCTTTAAAGCCAGGGATGCTAAACAATAGCACTAAAAGTGGGAATAGATTTTTGATTTAAGTCACGCTTCTTGGGTGGATTAGTATACAAATTCTATATCAATAATATGGCCATGCACTGTTGAAGGTTATTTATTTATGGGATAATATAATGCAATCAGAGATTAGGGAGCAACTTTTGAAGTGAGAATACCAGTTGAGATTTTTCTTAATTTATATTACTTTTTATATTTGTTTGTCTTATTATTTCTTATACAAATAAGTTCGATTGGCTTGGCTCAGTTCAGAGCTGTTGTCCATCCCTGTTGAAATAAGCACCAGCCGCCGCACACGATATGAATGGGAAATCTTAAGCCGCGTACGTGGGCACAACAGCGACGAGAAATGGGAAAGGAAAAGGAGCTGGAAAGGAGCAGAATCACCAGGAGCAGCACCGGCACCGGCAGTAGAAGCTACTGTAGAGCTGGAGCAGAAGCAGCAGGCGCAGGCGAGGAAAATTGGAAAGGAAATGCGATGCCGGGCGGCATTGTTGTTGCTTGGATGGAAATGAAAAGGGGTTGTGGGCGGAGGTGCCACCGACTGTGCCGCTCATACCCGGCGCCTTTCCATTAAACGGGATTATTTATTTTATTTCGTTATGCGCGGCAAACAGCTTGTGTAAAGGCTTTAAGCGTCTGCTGAATGTGGCAAGCGGCACACAAGGCCGATCCTTAGTCCCAATCCCAATTCCAAGACCCAAAACCGAGCCCAAGACCTCGCTTTCCCCATAACCAATGCCAACTCCCTTGTAATGAAATACACGAAAACTTAAAACCAACAAACCAGCGGAGAGGACAACAAAGGGCCTTCGTGATATTAAATTCCAGCCGCACTTGCACTTGTTAGAGCCTGTAAGATTATAATTCCGCCACAGTGGGCAAAAAAGGAAAGTAAAGGATGCTCGCAGATAGCTGGCAATGAAAGGAGGGACGCCCTGCGAGGACAGGGAGGTGTCCTGTAGTGCCAGGACAATGCAGATAGGCGTTTGGGATAATAAAATATTATGCAACTGGGACTGTAGTCGGAGGCGGGGACGAAGGCGAGGCCTGCTGGCAGGAAAAAGGCGCCAAAGCGGAAATGGAAAACTTGAATGCAAAGTGGGAAATGGTTATGTTGGGCAGGCTCCTTTATATATGCGACATAAAAGTCAATTCCCCGAAGCGAGTTCAAAGTCTGACCTAATAATTGTAACTTGATTATTGGAAAAAACCCAACCTAAAGAATTGAGTTGAATGGGGTAATGCTTTAATTTGGATTCAGTTGTATTTATAAAAGTTTGAGTAATTACAACATATTAAATCCCACATAAAAATCTATAAATTAGGTGACTTATTAAGGCAAGTTATATTTACGGCCAAATTAAAAGACTTTCCTCTAGATTATTTAATTGCATACTTGCGAAAGTTTACGAGTGATATTTCTTGAATTGTAAAAGGAAATGCGTAAGGGAAAAATATTAATTAAAACGCGTATTTCGGGACTTGGTTGGCTCACTATAATTGCACTTTTTTGCGTGTGGCTGCGAGTATCTGTGTGTCCTCATTACGAAGGCGGTTAATGGACCGCAATCCAAGCAGAAAATGAAGTGCAATACGCAAGATGTTCTGTGTTTATGACCAGCTTCCCCGTTGGGGCATTATAATTAATACCTGCTCGAATCGACAGGCGTGGGGCGGGGCTGGAAAAACCGACAGGGACAGGGTGAAAATACTCGCAATTGTAATGATAATGTTAAGCGAAGCGTTGCAGGCCATTAAACTTTCGCACAGAACGAAGGTTGCCGAATTAAACAATAAAATATTTAAAAAAATTTGCCAACGCATCCATCCACCTTCTTCAGCTTACCATTCCCTTTGGCTGATTTTTTCTCTGTTTTCCCATGTTTTCCACTGTTTTCTTTTTTTTATTATTCTTATTACTGCCTTTATTGTTATGAGCGGAAAGACAAAGGAACTGGAACTGAAAACCGAGACCAAAACTGTAACTGTAATGGTAAGTGTAACTGAACTGGCCGGCAATGAGTGACTGAGTGGGTGGGTGGGTGTCCAGGTGGCTGATAAGGTGGCTGAAGGACTGGGCGGCAATGTGGCACTGAGGCGAGGGCGTGGCTGGTGCGGTTCTGCTTGGCTGCAGATCCTGCGGCTACCTGTGAAGTGTGTGCCACGCTCGACTTCTCACCTGCTTACCACAGCAATGGCAATAACAGCAATGAGGAAAAATCGAGCAGGTTATGGAGCAGCTTCTGGATGGGATTGAGCAGGAATTGCGGTCATTGCTCTGACCTGCTTGGACATCCTGGAGAGGAGCTTGATTTTTACGCGCGTGTAAACAGTTATTATTGTGGGGCAGTAAATGTTGATATGACCCTTCTAATGGTCCTTAAATGCGGTTAAGGGAATGCGAATTCATTGAAATCATATTCGGTTGTATGAATATCAAATATGTTTCTTGCTTCTCCGAGCGTATGTAATTTTGTTATTATTTCCGGAACAAACTTGTAGGGACCTTGAAGGATATAAAACTAATTGAATTGTTTGTTTTATCTATAAACAAGAAAGGAAGCTAACTTGGGAACACACGAAGATATTTTCATTGACATTACATTGACATTTCTTAATTTTTGTCTACATTTATCGATCTTTCCTATTGTTGCTATATGATATAGACATCCGATTTGAATTAAATTAAAATTGAAATTCTAAAATAATAAAAAAATTGCCAGGTCTCGACAAAGTTAATATTTTTCCCGATCGTTCCTATGGTAGCTTTCTGATATAGTAGCCCGATCTTTGCCCGTTCCGACATATATACTAGTGAGAATAGGAAGAAGACTATCATTTAAATAGCTCTAAAACAGAGGGACTACTAGCCTTCTGTCTAAATATATACATATTTAAGAAAATACTTTGAAATTTAATTAGAGACTCAAAAAGGTTTAAAGAAATTAGTACTTATTTGTAATGAATATTTATTTTATATATACTTCCTACTTTAAATTAGTTACAAATTATTTCCTCTCCTAGAACTAAAAAGGGAATACTTATGACTCTCTAAAATAACTCGGTGTGTCCTTAACGGAAGGGAGTAGTTTTTGTTAACACAGACACTCTGATCAAAGACATTCTTTCTCCCCCTGTCAAGCTGACTAAAAAACCGCATGCGGAAACAAGAAGCAAAACAATTTCAAAATGATTTTAGCTTACACCTGCAGTGGCTCCACTCTTTACTCACCTTCATCGACTTTCCCGGTGACTGGCTCCCTTTTCTTTTTTTTCTTCTTGGTTTGAAACCCACAAGTGCCGAGCTGCTCCGGTCAGACGAGCGCATCAGCAAAGTGCCAACCCAAAGACAAAGCCATAAAAATTAATTATTTCTTTTTGTTGGTAGAAGCCAAGGAATACTGTGTCGAGGAGCAGAGAACAAGTCAGCCAAGTGAGGACGAGCTGGCGACGACTGATGCATGATGAAATTGTGTTGTGTGTTGAACTCGCCAAGCGTTTATTGTATAAATTTTCCACATTCTCTGCCCGCGCACAAAACACACACTCTGAAACACTGGAAGAAAATCAATTATACCTTTGATAACCTGTAAATATTATATCTGTAGTATAAAATTTACTCGAAAGTGATGGCAAACTGTAAAATCCTATCCTATCCATGGCACATAGAAAATTAAAAAATAAAGTACTGCTTAGTCCTCTCTCTTAGTACAATTTCTCTCTCTACAGGGCCACACCCTCTTCGGGATTGTGACTGTGACCGACACTGAGCACTTCTTTTGGTCCCTTATCCGGGCTCAGGCCAATGCAGCTGCTGGTGGTGGTCGCTTCCGGCCATGCATTTTTCACCAGCAACCCACGGCAGAAAGAGCAACAGTGTTGCAACGTTGGAAAAAAAGGGGAAAACACGAACAGCAGAATCGAGGGGCTTAGGGAACAGTGTGTTGAATGCCGTGACAACAGCTCTACGCGCCTAATTGCCAGCGACAGGGCATAGTGTGCTCCTCCCTGGAAGCTAGCAACTGTCCAACATATTTCTCTGTCACTATTGATCTGCTTTGAATACGCCAATCTTCTGCACGAGCGTGCTATGACCCGGCTGGAAGTTAATGAAGTCCGACAGCCGGGTGGCAACACTTCGCACTCCATTCAGCACTGGGTCGTCGCCGCATGTTGATGGTGTTGTTATTGCCAGCTGCCAATACTGTTAATTACGGACCACGGCTGCTTAATTAAGTTTTAAATGCGCTGACGACTAATTAACTCGAAGCCAAGGCCGCGGCCGTCAAATGCAGACAAATAGGACAGACAGGAAGCAATGTCAAGGTTGCGATGTGCGAGCTTTGAATTTAATATAAATAGGACATTAATATCGAAGAGGATAGATGTTTCACATCTGATGGGGGATTTTCTTAAGATATGTCATGTAAGAACCTGTATTTTTGGGGTGTCTTAAGTCTTTTGGGAAAGAGTTGGTTACTTAAAATAGTTAGTACATTTTGATTATAGAACTGGCTATTGGTGAAGGAAACTTAAGTTCTTTATCAGCAATTACAAGTACTATGTATCCCAATTTTCTTTCAGAAGGCTCAAGGATATTTCTGACAAAAAATAAAACAAAAATATATTACCAAAGTTTAGACATTTAAAATAATTGCGGCAAATACCTAGAGACTCTTCCAGGACATCCTTGTGTATGCCCAGAAATGAAAAGTAATTTTCATACTCCGTTGTGGTTTGCCTTTCGACCAAACATAAAAATGGGTTAGCCCCTTGATGATGATTACCTTATGTGTTGTGGCTCGGTAAAAAAAAAGAAGTCACGCCAACAGCTGCGCAGACACGAACTAAACAATAAGGGATGCCTCGGCTCTAAAGTGGAATACCAAACATTTTTTCCTTGTATGCCATTATTGAAAAATTGCTTCGCCCAAATCGATGCCCGCAGTGGCTGGTGGATGTGGATGCAAATGACTGGGGACCAAAGGCAGGCGGGTGCTTGGAAAAAATGATAAAATTAAATGAAATCTGAGAGCGAGAGATCTAGCCTAGTGTGCGGCGTTGAAAATCCATTAGCTGGAATTGATTTTTCGGTTTGCTTTTCAATCAAATTAAATCCTGCCGAGGCCGCTGCCGCTGCTTCTGTTGCTCCGGAAATGTTGTCGACCCGCTTGACCATCAATCATGATCCGCAAGTCTTTTGTGTGGCTGAGAACAACAACAACAACAACATCAAAATAAAACAAAATAAATCATTTAAATTAATGCCAAATTGGACAATGCATAATGGCGAACAATCAAAAAAATATAAGGAATCGCTGAATTATATACAGTATGCATATTTGACAACCTTTCAATGTCGCACAAAAAGGAGACAGCGGCTCCACTTTAAGCCTTGAAAAAAGCTTTTAAAATGAAATTTTCATTGCATCATTTCACCAAATTCGCCTGAAAAATTTCCAGAGGTTCAAAGAGGGAGAGAGGGAAAAGGCGGGACAACGGGAAGCCAAACTAAATAAAAGGCTGTGAAAAGGAAATCTGCACATATTGGTCATTAATAAAAGTTTTTTGCATATTGATACAAAAAGCAAATATTGATAAACAAAAAATGAATGCGGCTTACATGGGCAAGGGAGCGAAAGAGCCAAGCGGAACAGAGCATATAAATAAATAAATAAAGCGTGTGTGAAAAGGCAACAATAAAACACGTCCGACAGGACCAGGACCAGGACCAGGACCCACACAGAGCCAGAGATGGTCGCGTGATGTGAATAAATCGCTAAAGGATGTCACGGGTCGGAGATTTATTTATGCCATCCTGTTGAGCTTCAGGTGCACAACAACAAAGCCACAAAACTCATCGCCATCGATCAGCTGGGGCGGCCAAAGGCTGTCTTATTTGAAGCCAAGTGGTGTTCCCATCGCTGGCACAAATATATGTATAAGCGAATATAATGTATTGCTGGTAGTATATGTAGTCCTGTTCTCTGACATCGCGGCATCCCTTTCGCAGTGAGTGCGGTAAAAGCGGTCGCGATTTCAAGTCAATTGCGTCGTTATTTATCAGCCACCATAAATGTACATAGTATGTATGGGGGAAAATATTGCCAACAATGTCAGAACACTGTGATGTTTTAAGCATTGCACAATTGCTGGGTTGAGCGAACTGATGGATGGTCTTGAATTCAAAGTGAAATATTGCTCAGTAGGCAATCGAAAGGGTTTAAATTATGAGAGGTGTTTTTAATATAAATTAATTTAATCTGTAATTGAAAATTGAGCAATTAATTCTTGAATTTTAAGGGAGTTATAATACACAAAATGTATAACATTTTCTTTACAAAGCTTAAAGCTCGATTTAATATTTAAAATTGTAATATTTAAAGGGATTTTTCATCCTGATCGAACTTATTGGGTTTATCTTAATTCCCTTTCAAATATTCATATTTTAATGGACAGTCCGTATGTTTATTTTCGTTTCCTAGCGAAAAACAAAAAAGAAAAACAACAATATAATTCTAACCATAAATAGTTGGCCTGTCCAAGAGCCGTTGCTAAAACCCATTAAATTGAAGTTCTGAGAGCTTCTGCATATTAAACTACCTACATCTTTTTTTTAGCTTTATCCACTTGATTTATTTTTATTGGAAATGCTCTTTAATGGCCGCCAATTTCCGTTGTTCATTAAGAGCATTGTGCATAAACAAACGAGATATTGGCCTCAATGGGCTTTGTGGTCGAGCTTTTATGACCGTGATTATGTCTTTTGTGTTCAACGTGTAAACTGCCGATGGCTGCGGTAATTAATTGTTTATATTTTTTAGCCTGCTTAATTATTGGTGGAAGAAGTATTATTTTCTGAACGTAGTCCTTTCATTTTTCAAAAGTCTAAGGCAAAGTTTGATTTCAAATTTTGTTTTGCTTCAAATGAATGCATTAAAAATTGGTTAGCAATGGCTCTTATAAGTTTTATAAAATGCTGCACTTTTGTTATATAGTTAGTCTGAAAAAGTCATGATGCAGCGACTATTATTACCCGTTTTTGTAATTTCAAATCTACTATTCGCACAAGGACAGCAACAGCTGATAAAAGAACCAGCGAAAAGGTAAAATTAAACTTTAATAAACGCATATCGATATTAATACACTGTCTAATGTGGTAGGGCCGCGGATTCCCTATGCACAACGAAAGGTAATTAAACCCAACAAATATTTTTGATAAGTCAGCTTATTAATATCATTCTCATTTTACAGAATGTCAATTAAATGAATTAAGAAATAAGTTAATGGATCAACTTAAGCAGCAATCACCACCAGAGCCACAAACTCCATCTTTTTTTAATGGAATACTTACATGGCTTTTGGATCAGAAAGATAATATTACTAGGACAAAATTTCTAAATCCGATTAGTCCAACAAACATAAGCAATTCAGTTTAATTTCTAATAAAACTGTAAAATCATTTACTACGAAAGTGAAGCGACTTGAATATTATTTACAACTGAAATAGGTTTAGGTTACTAGGTTGCGGGTAGATAGATGGAATGACATGGCTGGATCAACACGATTTGGTTTTTTCTATCAAGTGAAACAAATCAATTCGAATCATTTCACACTTGCAGCACACAACTTATAGTTCAGCACCTTGATCCACTGTCTTAGTTCATAGTCAAAACCTGACAAAAATGATGATATATTGTTTGTGCATTTTTATTTACTTAACGGTGTCACCTAATCCAACCTTTGGTAATACTACGTGGCAACCAGCATTCGACATAACTGCTGGAAATACAAAGACCTGGACAACTACCGTCATTCCTACCATGCCATCGATTTCAATTCAGAAACCAGAAGCCCCCAAGAATCAACCAAATTGCGATTTATTACTTCCAGTTTGTAAATACGAATTATTATTGCTATATTATAATTGTCTTTTGAGCTCTCACTTTTTATTCTTTCTAGCGTGTGTGTTAAAGCAGTTTGATTATTTTTCTGATGTGATGAACAGGAAAAACAAGGGAAGTATCATTGGAAGAATAATTGGATAGTTGATATAATTGTATGCCAATATATTAAAAAAATTGTTTTTTGATATAAAAGAATTATTTTTTTTTTGTGATGTATCTATTTATACTTTTCTAGATTTATTAGGGTAATTTTCCCAGAAGGGGTTGCACGGAAAGGGTTGCATAAACTGATATTTAGTGCTTACCTTAAAAAGTTGTCTTGAAAAATGTTAAATACATGCAGTATTACCAAAAATGTATAAGTATTTCCTCATTAAATCTCGGTGCAGTGCTTGGTATAATTAAAGTCCACCGGGTCGTATGAGTGATGTGGCGTGAAATTTATCTGCATAACTCATACGTCATGTGGGACAGCGATACATTTCCCTCTTTTTGTCTGCGCCTCTGCCAGTTAGTTTTTCTCTCCGGAAGTCTCTCAGAGCCTGCTGGCTTGTGTGAATGGGCAGCAGCTGCAGCTTAATGATTTTCACGCTTCTACTGCACTTAAGTTGCAGTTTTCTCTATACTTTTTTCTTATTATTTTTTTTTTTTTGCCCTGAAACAGGCGGTAATGGCAAACAGAAGCGACAACAGCCGGCTTACAGAGAGAGAGAGTTTTCGAGGACGGCAGGAAGAGGACGGGCACACATGCTCATTTGGCTGGCGGGCAAACAAATTCCAAGTCATTAGTCGTTGTCCCCGTCGCCTTTAACTGGTAAAAAAACACACACAAAATTACGAAGGCTACAAAAAGTATTATACGAGATTAGAAGGACGAGGACGCAAAACTGTTGACAACTTTAGCCCCAGGAGCGATACTTACATACACTTTCCACTGCACTTCATAAAACAAGTGTTTACACTCAGACATGAGCTGCCACAAAGGGTTAAATTCTTAATTTAAAGTGGAAAGGATGAAAGTAAAGAATGATAACAACATTGTTTTACAGAAAGAATTCATTAGGAATAAGTGACATTTTTCCAAGTGTACATTACTTTCCCTCTGCTCTGTAGAAATATGGTCAAAAGTAAGCAACAAACCACTATAAAAGCGCAGAGCACAAGGACCCTCCTTCTGACAGCTTGTTCCGCACGCTCTACACTGCTCAGCATATTTCATAAGTCAAAAATGTTTCCGGACAGGCTTCTGCCGTTAGTGGATCGGGTCCGTGCCCGGCAAGAGCTGCCTGTCAGCGGACGTCTGACATCTGCAGGATGTGTCCATGGTGTTGGCATCGCTGTCATTGCCCATCAAGCTCATATTGTCGCTGTTACGGACCCTGTCCTTAGCACCTTCGAAGGTTCCTGCTGGCGGAAAGACACGGGGCGTACATATATGCCTTGCCCTGTTGTCAAGGTAAGCGATGGGAATTTAAGCCACAAATGAAAAAAAAGAGCACGCGTGTGTGTGTGCTGGGGCGCAATTAAAATGCGAAAGCGAAATTAATATCCGCTTACTGAGGTATCTTCCTTACGACAATGACATTTTTCAAAGCTGCTTACATAATTATGCAGTGACTTTGAGAAATGCTAATGGTTATTATCGTGAATTATAAGCAGCTTACCACATATTTAGCAGATTATTCACTTTTTGCTCAGCTCCCTTCCCGTATAATTATGTGAATTCCTTTTTTGGGCAAACCAAAATGGGGGAATGAGTCATTACGAATGACAAGCCGAAGATGAAATACAATTTATAGATTTAATATTCAATTACTGCAATTAAATTTGGAACACTGACGGGCCAACTTTGTGCATTATTCTAATGGCATCTTAAATATTCATCATCACTCCGCAGATAATTTAATTAATTTCCTCTTTCGCTGTTTATCTAACAAATATAAAGCCCCGCTCCGCTGACATAATGAAGCAACTTGTCCGAAGAGGAAGTGCCTACGTTCCGGGTCAACAGGATCCGCCCGCCACTTCCTGCTGAACTCATTTGCATACGAGGTGCCATCGAAATAAAAATTTAGCAATTCCAAATGAGGCAGGTCAGGGGGACGGGGATAAGGTTGGGGCGCCACGCCAACTTGGTATGCAAATTGAACACACACAAACCGCAGCAAAGTTTGCGCTGGGCCAAAAAACAAAAGGTGAAGTTCAAAGTTTCCATCCAGTTGTTCAGCCTGATATGATATGTTGGGGCCTCGTTTGCTCGTGGTTTTTTCTTACTTGTTTTTTTGTTTAAAAAATCTGTTGAATATGCAAATTGCACTTAAACGATTGCTGCGACCATTTTGGTAAATTGCCACAGCAAACTTTTTGCGCTCCTAAATAAATTTAATAATTTATTGCATTATTTAAAGCTTTAAGCTGCTTTTCGGCTTGTATCCCCTCTTTGCAGGTCCTCTCGTACACATTTCTCTCTTCATCATAAACGATATTTTGTTCTCACAAACTCACACTCACGCATACAAGCAAGCATCTAAAATTTCAGAATTTTTTAAATTTTTAGCATCGTGAGCTTAGCAAGGTAAGGGCTAGGCAGAACTTTTTCTTCGGCACTTTCCTAGGCGCGCTTTTAGTATTTACAGGGCAAAATGGAGAATATTAGCTATAATTTTAGGTTAGTAAATTATTTTAAAATATTTTAAACAATTATGATGCATTCTACATGCTTTTTATCACTGATAAAGTTTAAACTTTGTTCAGCTTTTATTTTTTTGTTAATAAACAAGGTTCTGAGCTGGAATTAAATATTCAATAGCACATATCTGTAATTAATAGCTTCAAGTTCTTTTCGGCTCTTTTAAGGATGTCACCTTTATTCCCACCTAAATGACTCGCAATCAGAATTCAATTCCTCTTGTTTCACTTTCAGGGCATTTACAATTCTGCTCAAAGGTTGGCCTTTCCACTTGCCTTGTTTTAGTGCCATTTGTGCGTTATTTTTATAAAGTTACCTCATGAATTATTCATAAACGAAGCAGACGTACCGTGACGTAAGAAGAGCGGCTAAAAAAGGGAAAATCTTTAAGTTTTCTTCCTGGGAGCAGCTCTCACTCGGTGTAAGGACAAATTCTGCAGGCTGGCAGGCTAGCAGGCACACTTGGCAAATCTGATTAAATTATGGGAAAGTTTCTAATTGGTTTGTTATTAAGACGGCGATTACCATAAATTACATTTGGAATAAGCTAGCCATTTGGCTATTATACAACAATTGATAAAGCGATTCCCGCCAAAGCTTAGCCAATTATCTCACTTGGATAAGCTCCGAGGGCCGCAAACAAAAACAAAAACAAAACACGGAAAGCTGGCGCGAACCCTTGCCTCATGTTTAATGCACTTGACAGGACCAGACCCGAAACCCGAGCAAACGGAACCTTCAAGAAAGCCCCTCAATTTACAGCCTCAAAGTTATGACTTTTACGCCCCATTATCGCTTAAATAATTTAGCCGGCCACGGGAAGGAAACCCGAAAGCCAAAATTGCTAGAAAAACAAGAGAACTTGTGGCCGGCGTTAAGTAAGTGGAAGGGCTGGGCCGGGCCTGCATTTATAAAGAGCCAAATTAACCGCAATTAGATTTTTACAAACGCGAACAAAACATTTAATAAAATATGCGAAAAATGACCACGCTGATTACAGAGGGCCCCGGGCCCGAGTGTGTGGAATCTGAATAATCAAGTGGCTGCTGGAATTGAGTAAGAAATCCTGGAAGGACTGCCAAAAGCCCCGTCAAACAATCGACCGATACGACGGCGGAGGCGGAGGCGAAGGCGAAGGCGGCAAAAGGTAAACATTATTTTTTCATCCTGTCAATTTTGTGCTTTTTAATTAAAAATCCTGCGTGCTCAGGTACAGTGCAAACAGGCGGCCCGCCAAAAAAGGGATAACCAAAGCAAAGGGTTCGCTAATTAAAAAAATAGAAACCTGTGCCCTTTAAAGAAGCCCTGGGATCCATCCACCGTCTCACTTGATGATGCATGGCCATGAAGTGTGAAAAATTCTCCCTCATTTTTAAATAGACTTAAGTCCGTTCGCTGCCATTTTCATTTGAACTCGCGCCACCAATGGCACCGCCTGCCATTTATTTGCCTCTGTTCTAGAAATTAATTAAACACTCGCCGGGACAAGGTCAAGAAAGAAAAGAGCGCTTTCCCCCAAAGCCCCCCTTGCACTGCAAGGGCCAACAATTAGCCTCCGCGGAGGACCACACCGAAACGGATGTTTGACCAGGATAAAGAGTAACCGAAGCTGAAATAGAAATTTTGTTGGTTCCGAGAAAAAGGAAGTTTTAACTAACTAGAAGCTGGAAGGCCTTCCGCTTACCGCCTTGGCATTTTACCCTATACAATTAGGCGTTTTAATAAAGTTTCAGCAGACACCGCGCATAAAATTAAACAATTAAGCAAATAGTTCTTGAAACGGAGCTGCAGTAGCCGCAAACCCTTCGACTGAACGCCGCGATGTGGGGGTGACAGCAATTTAAATGGGGGAGGAAAATATTAATATTAATTATATGCATTAATAAAAGACAAAGTGCTCTAGAGAAATGCTAAAGGCAAAGTATTTTTACTATATGTTACATGGTTGATATGTTTTTAGAAGTATGAAGTATCGACTGCATTTATCAACGATGTCTTGCATATTTTCAATAAAAACATCAGTAGAAAAGGTGCTAATAATTTTGTAAATATAAATAAAACTAGGGACAGACATAAAGTATTTAAGAAATAATAAGTCGGTCTGCATAGGTAAAATTTGTTGCATTTAATTTTTCAAAATACGATTATTAAAACCTTACAAAGATAAAATATAGCACCATAAAACAAAATTAAACACATCTTAAGTTCTTTGAACTAATGTGAAACTAATATATATGAAGAAAATAACTCCTGAGTTCCCTGACCAGCAAATAATAATGAAAGCTATATTAACGCCCGCTTAAGCGTGCTTGATTTGATTAGTCAATTAACAGTTCATTAGTTGTCAATCGGTGGCACTGTCGAGGCTTTAATATCTTCACACTTTGTCACCCAGTAATCCAATCTTAAATCATTTTCATGGCCCCCAGTTTGTTTGTGTTCGCCAGGATGCGAGTGGTGGCGGGGGGAGGGACTGAGGCAAATAAATCGAATATCCATTCACACGGCCACGCCCACACAATGTCAATGGTGAGCGGACAAAAACAGGCCAGAAATGAGATAGACTGCCTGCCGACAGAGACGGACGGACTGGCCATAAATAAAGATCCGGATCCCGACCAGGACCAGGCCGTATTCCGACGTATTCCGGTGTATTTTTAATGCTACAATTAAATGCAAATACAATACGGCGAGGGAAAAAAAACGATGGAATTCGCAGGATGACAACACACAGCAGGCAAATGTTGAAGGATGGCCCAGGGACAGCTGAAGGTCACAAGGACACACGGACGGTGGAATGGAGGGACGGATGAAGGGCTCTGTTCCCTATCAACAGCTTTTTTCCTGCCTGCCTCGCATTTTGTTTTCTTTTTTATTTCTTGTTTCTGCTCTTTGCGGCAGGGAAAATATTTTTGATGCTGACAACAAAAAACACTGGCGAGCAACAGCCTGTGGGAAATATATAGACAAGCGCCACGCCCCCACAACCAACACCAGCGGCCGCCCCTCCGGCAAAGTAACTGGAAAGACAAAGGGAAGAAAAGGAGTGCAGTGTAGCCAGAGGTCGTTCGGTGCGGTTGAGTAAAAAATTCGCCATACGAAAACAAATGAGATATTCACTTAAATTTAATTTCCATTATTTTTATGAAAGCATATTTTAATTCGCTTTATTGGCAATTTTCGTCGGCCAGCAAGGATACCAATATGGAAAAAAAAGGGGTAATATAAAATGTTGAGCATTAAATATGCTTCCCTCCGACCCGGCCTGGTTAAGTATTTTTAATAATGTGATTTTACAGAATAAGAGAAAAAGAGAAGACCGCACGGATTCTTGAACGTATTTAAATAGTTGAGAGTTGGCCCAGAAGCTTAAAATAAAAATATTATGGTGATATGCCAAAGAATCGCTCTCTCTGTAGACCATTTCCCAATTATTTCATCAGCGGTTTCAGTTCGAAACACTGGGCAATTAATTGAACAGCCACAAATACCGAGCTGACTGCAGAAAAATGGCCATAATTGCTTCGGCCACACTTTGACACTTGCCGCGGGTATAACTCAATGCAAACAATTAAATAAGGCGAAATGAAAATAAACAATAATATCAGAGTTTCCTCACTGACGAAAATCACGACCCCAACTCATCACTACCACCAGATCCCTCAATTTTGTTATTCTGTCAACCAGAAGGAAGAAGATGGAAACAACAAAACACTGTCTACTTCCCATTCCTCTCCGCTGTCATCCTGTTTCCGTAGTTTGTGTTGTTTGGCCGGGCTTTGTGTACTTTGTTGCCTCTTTAATAAAAACAAAGGACACACACAAACACAACGAAGAAAAAAATTACAATTTTCGCTTGGACAGTTTTTTTGTGATAGCCGAATTATTCGGGCGAAAAACAAAAACCCTACCGAAATGCAATTAAGTTCGGCCCAAGGCAAACAAACACTTCTTAATTACTCGGTTTAGTTTTGATATATATTTCCCAGTCGAGATTTATAGTTCTGCTGCCGGACTCAATCACCGAAATATATATTTTTGGCCACCGGCACGAACTGCCTTTGTGGAAACTGTGGCGAAACGTGACCGGCCAACAAAGAAAATTCGATTAACTGCAATGGAAAAATGCAGTTTGAAGGCGGAATGCGGAAGAAAAACGAGTTCCGTATTCCCTCAGAACTTTGCAGCTTTTAAGCCAGTTTACCTTGAGCCATTCCGTTTAATTTCCCTTTTGCGTTCGCTCAAATTGCAGTTAATGCAAATGAATGAATATTCCATTAACAGTCAACTCAGGCAAAGGCAAACCCCGTCCACGCCGAGCAACAGGCCGCCACGTCGAAGTCCTTAAAGCTGCGAAAATGCAAATTGATTTTCCGATGTCACACGCAAAGCGTAGCGAAGCTTAATTGGGATATTGGATTGGGCTCGGTACCCGGGGATTACATTAAATATGAGCTGATTATTTAAAAAAAAAAGGTCCGCTAGTCCTTCCCGGGCAACTCGGCATTCGGATTGTTCATCAGCAAACACTCGTTGTACTGCCGCACGTTGTAGTTAAAAAAGAAGGACTTGCTGTACTCAAAACTGGAGATCATGATGGCGCAGGCAGGCGCCACTTTCAGCAGCCTGGGTGCACATCCCGCAAAGAGTCCTCGCACTCCGTGCATCTTGTGGATGGCCTTCAGCCGGCTGAAGGTCCCGGGTCTCTTGCCCAGGTCCCGTGCCGGCGAGTCCGTGAAGATGACCTTTTCCCCGAACTCCACCTGCTCGTGGGTCTTGACCACGTCAAACGGCGTGGTTACTACGGCGGCCACCGAACCCGCCAGCACCCCAGCCAAGAAGCTCCGACTAAACGACGGCTGAGTGTGGTTGCCCATATTTAGTTTCAGGTACTCATAGATGGGCCAGTAGATCCCCGAAAAGGGCACATCCCTGAGGATCGTCGGTCTCAGGCCCCGCCACAATCCCCGGATACCCTGCAGGGCGACCACGTTCCGGACGAACTGAATTATCTGGGCGTAGGTCTGGCGCTTTGCCTGCATCTTGGTCCTCACCAGTTCGATGGGACTCACAACCGTGACGGCACAGAGCCGAGCTGTTACCCCGGACATCATGGGAACCACTGGCGGTAGGCCCTCACTGGATTTTCTGTGGAGAATTTACAATTAGTAAGCAGTTACTATATTCAAGGACAGATTAGATGCATTAATCCTACGTTAGGGCCAACTGCAACTGTTGCGTCCGGCTGGTGAAGTGTCTGTTGTACAACTGTATATAATTCGCCTTGAACTGCTCATAGGCCACAAAGTAGATGATCGTCGAAGGCAGGGCCGAGACCAGCGTCGGTCCCAGGCCGGACCACAGGGCAGCGGGTCCCTCGTGCCGACTGATCTTCACCAGGGCGTCCCAGGTACTGCGGAACTGTGGCCGCCGCCGCCCCTTGTTAAACTTCGGGGGCTTGCCACTGGGTCCGCAGGAGAAGAGGTGGTCCATCAGGCCGTTGGAGTAAAAGAAACATTTGTGCGACGGCGACTGCTGTGACTGCATGCGAGTCTTGATTACGTCCAGCGGCGTCATGAGGCAGGCTGTGATCATGGCTCCAGTGCAGGCCGAGATCACCTGCTGCATCGGCCGGATCCGGAAGCGCGGATCGTTTACGATTGTCTGCTGCTGGGCCTTTGTTTGTATCGCTTGATCGGATGAGCTGGTATCCTGAGGGCTGTCCGAGATGCTGCTACCTGAGCTGCCGTCGCTGTCTCTGCTGCCACCGCCGCCGGAGTTTTCACTGCTGGAGTGCTTACCCTGTTGGGAGAAGCGCGGTCCGCGACCCATAGATATTTCAGGCTCTTCGGGAAACGCCTCCGGGCTGGACACACTGGGGTCTTCCTTCGACATGACGACCGTCTCTGGTGAGCTTGGGCAGTTTAACGGGAGTCGTCGTCGTCTGGTTTCGAAGAGACACTTATTAATTTACATTTCAGATTTCACATTGCTGGGGGGGCCTGAAAGAAAATAGTTGAAAATATTGACGTTTGTTGTGGCAACTCTAGGGGCAATAACACTAACTAAAATGATACCCTAAGAAAAGGAAAATTGCACATAAAAAATAATTATAAACAATGCAAGTATTCTTGTTGTTAAAATGTTATTATTTTAAAACAATGTAGTGATAATAATAATATCAGATAATAACATAAAAGTTTAAAAAGCTATACGAAAATGTCTGACCGCTGCGTATAGGTCTTCCTGTTGCCAATTCATTATCTATTTAATATTTATTTGTTTATTTATTATTTATGTATTATTTTTAAAATTCTATGAAATTATATTCGAAAAAAATACTCCTTGATACTCTTTAATATTTTGCATGTTATTAATTATAAGAATTTTAAAAGGTGTGTTACCAAGGTGAAATAAATAATATAAACTTACATCCGTAGCTCTCTCAGATGTAAAGAAAAATGAAAGCTGATGAGAAATTAATTTAGTAATTATTACTTATGACATTGATATGCTATACAAACTTTTTATTTATAATTTAAAATAAAATACATAATGTATTTTGAATTTATTGGCCTTATTTTTTTAAGCTTGCGGGAATTAAATTTAAATTGTAAACTCCTGATACGTGTATATAAAAAAGCACTTGTTATTCAATTTTAAATTGCTTTCCAACAATTGTGGCTTAGAATTTGGGGAGAAAGCCAAACGTTGCCAATGGTAAATTGGTTAATTCAATTAATATAGCAAAATAAAGTTTTTTTACTCACCTCACTCAATTTCCGGTGATTATAAATTCCATTTGAGAATTCCTCTTTATTTGTGTAATTCGCCATCCAGTCGTTAGCCGATCCACTCGCAGCCCCCTGCCTCCTCTGCACAAAGCAATTAAAATACTTTTGTGCCAAAGTGAAAAAAAGGCAGCCATTTCGGAATTGTTGTCGCCCCTGCTTTACTTTATTTTTGGCAATTAACATGCAGTACTCTCATCGCTGATGGCATTCGTTCCGATCCCCCCAGTTCTTTCTCCCTCCAACCTCTGGCGGTGCTCCACTCGAGGGGGTGTGTGTGTGTGTTCATTATGCCGAAGGGACACAGCATTTCCCCAGCGACCGCACCTTCAAGTCATCCCGCACAGCACCAGCTGCAAATGTGTCAAAGGTTTGACGTACTCAAAATGGGTTCGTGGGCTTCGGTTTGCTGGCGGGTCGAGTGGGCTACTGCACTGAGATGTGTCGGAAGAGTACTAAAATTTATAGGGCAAGTATTTATTTTTTATGTTAATGTTATTACAGATTGAATAAATTGTAATTGTAAATTAGGTTGTACATTTTTTGAAAAGAAACTAGCTCCAAAGTTAAAATATTTAAAAAATAATATGGAGACAATTTTTAAATTATTTTCATTGTTTGGGATTCTAAAATGAAAAGTTTTTAAGACAAAACATTTTGTTACATTTCTAAAATTAACTTACAACTAAAAGTTTTAAGCAATATGAAATGAATCTTTATATCTACATTGAAAATATCGCACACATTTCTTGTAGTTATTCTTTTTATTTATTTATTATTTATTTTTTTCTGTGAGTGTAATTTTCCGAAAAACAAGTTGACTGCTTGCGCAAAAATAATTGACATCATATTGATGTTCCAGTGAGTGTGGTCTTGTGCATCTGACACATGTTCCACAATCTGTGGCGAGTTTGTTCACATCATTGGCATTGCACAGAAGCAAAATGTTTATAATTTTTTAAGCAATAGCTGTTCGCATTATTGAGGCAATCACCATAATGTGTTCAAAGGGAAATAAGTAAAAAAAACACTCTCTATTTAATATTTTCTATTAACACCTTGCTTCTGTTTAAATCTCATGATGATACGTTTATGGTTTTTACTCTCTCAGTTTGCATATTCCACACAAGGAAGTCTCAAAATTGTGGCTGAGAAAAGCTTCTGAATCGTGTGATTAGCTCTTAAGCAGATTGCAGCATACTTTAAATTCAATTTTGGGCGTTTTTCTTGAGTGGGTTAAGATGTTCGCACAATCCTTTTTCTCACTTTTCCTCACAGCAAGGCCATGCCTTAGACAAGACAGCAACAATATCAACATCAACAAGAGGAGCCTGGAAGGACAAGGCGTAGCGCTTTTGAAAAACACGAGAAAACACTCCATGGGCAGTGGGAGAAGTGTGTGAGAGTTAGGGGGTGGATGGTGTTGCCAGAATGTTACTCTGATATGATTACGCTGTAACACAAGTTTGGTGCAAGGCCACGACGAAAAAACGAAGTGAATGCATGAAAAAATGCTCTAACGAAATCATTTTAGAACATTAAAAAGTTCCTATAGTAAGACATATTTATTTTGTTTGTCAAAAGGAAACTTAATATATGTATTATGATTATGTACTTATTCTAAGAACAAAGATCTCCGACTAAACGACTCAAAGAGCTGGTAATTGTGGTGTAAAACTGTAGAATAACAGCACTTAGCTGGCTGCTAATACGAGCACGTGTCTGCTTTGTTGCACAACAGGGCGTATGCGCAATATTCATCCACTCATCCATCCTTTCTTCCAGCTGACTTGCTGGAGCTATAATGAAAAAGTGCAGCCAAACCGAAAAACAAACCGAATCGAAATGGATTCATTAGGCTTTCAATTTGCCATTAGCATTGCTCGTTTAATTAATATCTTCTGTTGTTAATCAACGTCCCTGGCAATTGACTTGCCAAATGGAATTAGAGAAGCATTCGGCCATTTTATTGTCTGTGCGTCGCATCTGCGCTTAGCAGATAGTAATTATAATCAACTTATATAGAGTTTCCCATTGACTGCTGCTGCCAGTCGTCATATGAATATTTTTATTTAATTAAAATCGAGAATAAACAGCGCAGCAAAGGAATGTTGACAGGGCGCCGGTGGAAAGCAATTGAAAGGGCTTCCAAGGATGGATCCGACATATGGCGAGCCAAGAAAAATTCGCACACACACACGCGATAAGTCACAAAGGCTGAAAGGGGGGCAAACGGAGGGAAAAAGGGCAAGCGGAACCAAGGGAAATCGGGGGCAAGACAAGGCGAAAATGTGGCACGCGGCATTCACCGCACAATTCCATTACGTAAAGCAAACATCAGATGGCGAAAACTGCGTTGCATGATTGGGTTTGTGCTCCTTGTGGCTTCGGCTTCCCAGCCGCCCATTCCGCGACTTCCACTGCTGGAAGGGGCGTGGCGCCAGTAAAAGCAACATATTGAATATTGATGCGCATCGATTTCGACTTGAAAGAGGAAAAGTTCAAGCCAGCGACGCACAAAAACACGCAGCAGCAGGCATGCTTCTCTTTGTTTATAATATAAACATTTTCAATTTCTTGCAGCCACGGCAACACTAGACAGCAAAACTTGTTTTCGAACTTAAAACAAATAATAGTGCTTCATAAAACTAGAACGAGTATACATATGTACATATATCATTATTTTTCTTCGTTTTTAAAGTGCATTGCTTCTATTAAGGTATTATTTATTTGACAATAAAAGCATGACTTTAATAAAAACACTTTTAGCAAATAGATTATAATAAGGGCCCTGGAAAAATCCATTTTGAAACTGCTGCAAGTATTCATTTTGATAGCAATTTTACAGCCATTTCATTAAAATGCAAAATCAGTGAATGAAATTGACTGAATTATTAAAATTCCAAAAATATATGTAAACATGCATTGTTTTCCACAAAAACTATAATGCAAATTTGTTTAGCATTTGTTATTTTCCTCGAATTCGCTTCAATTAAATCTTTACGCTTTTATGGACGTAATTCGATTCCGATCAAACTGTTGACAGCAGAGTGTAAGTGCACTCAGCTCAGTTAACTGGCTGCGGCGTCGGCGAAGCAATTTGTGAGCGCTCGTCGAGCATTTAAAACAATTGGTGCCAAACAATTACGCGGAGGGTGCATTTTCCGAGGCAGCAGGGCGTGCGGAGGGCGGAGTGCAGAGTGCGGGTTGCGAGTTGCGTGGAAGGAAGCCAAAAGACTTCCCTCGCCAAATTAGCGACAAATGTGTGTGCCTGGGTGCGTGTGGCAGCGGATTCGAGGGCGGAGGGCATGGCAGACAGCGACCCAAATTGCAAATTGCAACAAACTTGGACAAAAGTGGGGCAACGATGGCGACAACGAGCGCGACGATGGCCGCTTTGTCTGCGTAAGTTGGTAATAAGCAAATTAAATGCCAAGTAAACGCAAATGGCCCTGCAAAGTAGGCAACAATAAAAATCCAGCCGGCTGCCAATGCGAGTGGCGCGGAGTGACTTGGCGCATTAACACCCAGCGCTGGCAACGCCGATGCTGATTCCATGGCGATCCCAATGACGCCACATGCCGCCAGCACATTCCACATGCAACCGAAGCGCAATATCATGGGCGTTAATTGCCACTCAAAGGGATGGGTGGTGGTGGTGGAGCGGCAAGGAGCAGTAACAGGCGCTGTGGGCGTTGGAAAGCTCAATGTCCATGCTTGAGTGGCGCACTCTGTTTGCTGCACAGTGGAATAAATGGTTATTGTCAAAGGAATTTACAATATGTACTTTGAGATTCCGAAAGATGTAATATATATATTTTTCTGTATTTAATTTCAGCAAACATTTTTCTGCAAATAATATACAAAATATGTTACTTTTAAATTTAATATATATTTTTAAACATGTTTACTTGAAATTTTTCCCACTATGAGCTTGGCCATGTCACGTCCTATAAAGTTTTCTGCGCTTTTCTACACTTTTATTTACTTTTAGAGGATCTTCTGCCAAGTTTCCCTTTGGCCTGCGGACACCCCCTATCTATATGTTTTTTCATTGTAATTGTAGTTTTGCTTTCGTTTTTCGAGAAGCAGCAACGGCAAAGGGAAAATATTTATGATAGAGGAGCGAGAGAAGGAAAATATGAAAACAACAAAAGTCATAAAATATATATAAATAAAACGCGCTCTGCCATAAATCTCATACGTGTGAGTGTCCCTGTGGATACGTAGAGGGAATGTTCCGACAGTGCGTGCTGACTCGCCAAGGATCCTTTCAAACAGCAGCAGCAGCAGCAGCTACTATCCTTCCTGAATTTTACAAATTTAATAAAAGCAAAAAACTATGAAAGATGTAAATGCAAATGGGACACTTGTTTACATTTTTAGCTGCATGCAATGTGCTATGCAGATAGAGGAGCATTTGTTTTGGCCATTGCCCACAATGTTTACCATTCAAATATGTTTCTGATATACAGAACAGGGGGAACCATCTACTAATTGATCTAAGCCATAAATATGAAAATAAACAAAATGTAAAACGCACAAAATTATTTCCCAAAGAAGTGTCCCAATTTTGATTTAATTTAAATCAATTGCAGAATATTGTTTTATGCCTACCAAATTGTATAACCCATTGAACTCTCAACCGCAGAACAAACAAATAAACAGTGCGGGCGGATTAATTAAAAAAAATATATAGTACTGAGAGACACAGCAAGAACAACACAGCAACAACCAAAAAAGTGTTTAATTAAATATTTATGTTATTATTATTGTGCCCTGTGTTCTAGGCGATTTCTGTTCATTTGCGAATTTATATGCATTGAGGTTTTCGATGCGAATAATTTGCATTTAACACATGCGCACACGCATACAAATTCAACCGCAAAATTACATTTAATTCTCGCAGCACGAAATTATCAACCAGCAAATCCGTTTACGCACTTGATGTCCTTAATGACTTTTGTTGTTCTTAATTTTGTTGCTGTCGTTGTCCTCTGTCTAGTCACCAAATGCAATTAATAAAACAATTTCCGTTTGTTCCGAAAATTGTGTTTCAGAACGCTCCCTCTGTTAGCCAAAATTATTATTTTAAACATTTTAGGAGAATATTTGATGGAAAATTGTTTTATGAAATTAAATTATATATTTTGTAATTATATAAAATTTTAATAAATAATTCAAGTAATCATGGTACTCACTCAGGGTAGACTTAAAGGAATCAATGTATTATCCAAATTATGTTTGATTTAATCACTCATTTTTATTGCCAGAGCCATATCTTTTATTTGTTTAATTTCATTATATAATGGGGATAGCTACAATAATTGTCCGGCTCTTAAATTATTTACACTTGTTCATGTCCGCACGCAGTTGTGTTATTTGGCACCTCCTGAATTAATAATATTTTCATTATAAAGTCAAACAAACGTACTGCTGAATGGAAAAGAAGAGGGAAAATACCGAACATAATTTGCATATTTGTTTATTTGCCGTCGCTGCCGCTGTTTTTGCCTTTGTTTGCATTTACTTTGTTTGCTGGGGACAGGGACTTGTCGTAGTCCTCCATTGCTTTGTTGTGGAATGTTTAACCAGTTTATTGTGAGAGGCTATTGAATCGAAGACCTCTGCCCGGGGAAATACACGGCGGCCAACGCAAATACAATCGTCAAATGTATAAATAATCGAATAATAATAATAATAAAGTGCATTAATTAGGCATGATGCATAAAGCTGCTTAATTAAAAAACGAAAAAAGTGTTCACAATTAAAACCATTGTGTACGGCATATGCATTTTATATTAGCCATGTCGCTCTCAATTAGCTTCAATTAAAAAAGATTAAATATGTACACAGTAATCCGTTGCGTATCCAATTTAAGTTTAAGCCGATAAAAACAAGAGACCCAGCTAGCAGTTTTTGTTTTTGTTTATTGTTTCGTCTTTCCTTACGGCCTTCCTGTCATAACTTTGCATTTGTCTCGGTTAGATTCCGGCCCTTCCCTTGGCTCTTTGGCCTTCGCCATTTGATCATAAAGCGGGGGGAAGTCCCCGAACAGTAAATCAAATCAGAGACCAGAACGTTATACGAGTATTAATGCATGAATCGCCTCCGTCCTCCGTCCTCCGTCCTCCGCTGTACTTGCCCCTACAGTCTCGTTATTTATTGTCCGCCCGCCCTCTACATATTTGACTTTAATATACTCTCGAGTTACTCTAATTTGCGGTTGTCAGCAAATTTTTGGACCATCCAGTACTGGGATGCTTAGGGAATTTAATTTTTCTTATTTTCCTATTTCTGTTTCGGTTTTGCTAGTGGCTCTGGTGCTGCCTGCCTGGTGAGCTGAGAACTTTGATTTGTTGGGCCAAACTATTCGGCTTGTGCGGTTACTCCGGGTAGATTATGAATTATTCAGGCTGGTGAAACCGAAATGGGAGGGAAATTTTACTAAATTGATTCGAATGCTTAATATTTAATGGGGTATAAGTGTTTTTAATATTCGGTAAAGTGATTAAGAATAGAGAGCTGTCCTGTCCTTCCATGGCTAAATTTGCTCGCACGAATTCCATTACACGCTTATCAAACTAACAGACTTCCATTTAGCACTTTACAACTTGCCACAAAAGTTAGCTTCGGGTTTATTCAATTCGAGTGCCATTCTCTGCACTTTACACTTCACTGCCAGAATACACAGACACAGAGACTTGGCAGAAGGAATTCGTCCTACATGGGCGAAAAATAAACTTCGGCCAGAAACGAAGGAAGAAAATTGCGAAAAACTGGCCACATCCCTCAGATGGATAGATAGGCGAGCCAAGTAAATGGAAAGTGGAGCATCAGGTTCTCCTTTGTACGGAAAACAAATGTCAACAACATCCATTCATATCGGGTTGTCCGGTCGGTCCATCGGTCATTATACCAATTTCAGGGCCTCAGATTGATCAAACGACTCCCGACGAGAAAGATGTTTTTGTGCTGCTCAATTAGATGGCTCCGCCAGAGGATTTCGCATAATTAAGGGCTTCTTTCGACAGTCCTTTCACCGCCAGAATTAATGCCAACAAATATTCGCACAAAAAAGTACCAACGCCCGTGGGAGGAGGAAGAGTTGTAAGGACAAAAATGAAAACGTAAAAACAATCCATTGGGGCAAACAATTTAATTACAAATTTTTTGGGTGCGCTCCGGGGGGAAAACATTTCTGTTTGTCCTGTTTATGGTGGAGATTTTCAATTTCGCCCGCAGTTCGCGACAAACTTTCGCATTCGACGTTTTGCGTAACCTGTGAAAAGGGGAAATATAAGGATGTCGAGGGCAACAACAAAAACAACATCAACTCGAAGACAGAACAATTTGCATAAAGGACCTGAGCAAAAACGACACAATAACTCAATTCGCAGCACAAAACCAAAAAAAAAAGATACCGAAAAAAATAAGAAAAAGAAAACAAATGCGCCACAAAGGGAATAAGGCATAAAAGCCGGCGCAAAAACTTTTCTGCCAAGGCAGTAAATCCTACAGGATACGACGGCCCTAAGCTTAGCAACACAACGCACAACTATTCTCTCCGGTGTCGTGGGGAAGCGGCAACTTTGATGTCCTGGCCGCGGGCTGCGGGGATCAGCAACTGGAGAAGAGTTAACAACTATGCACGAAACGCCAAATATTTGAAATATGTGTAGCAACAGAAATGTTGACATTTGAACTGATTTCGAGCAGGCTCCAGAGCCCCTCATTCCAACTAGCCTGCCACTGTGTGTGTCTATCTGCGGAGCACTGGGAAAAATTACTTTAATTTAGAGGATATATACAGTTCCTTAATTTTTATATACTATAATATTCATTAATATAATCGAGGATATATACTATTTATTGGTTTGATTTCTTATTATTAATATTTTTCTATGGAATCAACTAATTCTTAATTTGAGTTTTCTGAACTAAAAGTATTTTTAAATCTAATGATTTTAAGTGGTATTCTTTTTATTCAGTTACTGATGATGGCCCTGACAAAGTTTTTTGTTTTTGCAATAAAGTCTATTTTGTATTATTGAATTATTTGTTTAAGGCAAAACTATACCCAGATTTCACAAGAAGATTCTTTAAGAAAATAAGAATCCTTGAAGCATACTTTAAGGGAAACAACTACTTCGAAACACCAGAGGTGTGGAATTTTTTTCCAAGTGAAATAGCTGGCAAAATGTTGCGGCAAATTAAGTTGGTGGCACTCCGAAATTGCCTCAGCCCGGCGAGGGTATTGGCAACCAAAATTGTCCCGGAGAAGAGCAGCGGCAGCCGGAGCATAAAAGAGGAGCAAAAATGTTCGTAAGTAGCTTTTGTTTGGTAAATTGGCGGCAACAATAGTTGACTCAACTTCTGGTGAGCGAGTGGTGGCAAAATTCGAGGCATTTGTTATTGGCAATTTCTGCTGCAGCTATTTCTGCTGTCGGTTGTCAGGGGAATAAATGTAAAATCAGCCGCATACAAATTGCTTTCATCGATGCGGTTTTCTCCTATTCTGTGTTTCTAAGAGTGCGCATGTTGTCTTATGGTTAACTTACAAAATATAGAATAAAAACAGTTATCTTATAATACTTTTTTTCTTTTTTTTTGTGTGTGGTTTTCGTGTTGCAGATATACTAATTTCAATATTATAATGGTGCCTTGTGTTGGTGGTAATCCCTTGCTTTCAGTTATTTATGTTGTTAAACTCTCTACATTACAGTTATAAAGTCATATTTGAAAATATTTAACTATTTTTATAAAATACTGCGTCTTATATTCATAAATATTAAAAACCTTCGTAGTTATATTAAGATATATTACTATTCTAAATAAATATATATATATTCTTTCATTAAATATTGAAAAAAAAAAATGGAGTCTTGCATTTCTGTGCAATTTGTTCCTCGAAATTAGTTTCCTTTACGGCTATTGCTCTTTACATCGATATAGGGAGCCATCGCTGCAGTCTCCAGGGCAACCAGTGCAATTTTCTCAACTAATTTACGCCGGCACAAAGTTAGCCGCAGAAAGGCCAGAGAATACCAGAAGTCGGAGCTCTAACCACCAGCCGAAGATAAACTTTACACCAAGATGTATTATTAAATTCACGCAGGCTACATGAAATTCCGACCGAGGAAGCCAAGGAGATGGGCTGCCGGGAAGGATTGGATAGGATTTGGCAGGCAGCAGCCTGTCGCCGCATTGCGGGCACAACGGGGAGTGCCACCCCGGGGATCCTCCGCAGGAGGACTTCTTAGCTGGCTGCTGCTGCTGCTGCTGCTCCCGGGTGCTTCTATATATTGGTCGTAATACTTCTGCCGTGCGGATGCGGTGGCGGCTGGAACTGCTGCAGCTCGGTGCGTACAGTTCCCGTGGACGAGGAGGAGGCGGATGAGTCGCAGGATGAGGCGTTGGATGCCGACGAACCCGATGATATTGTGGAATCGGTTCGCTGCTGGCATCCCATGGGATTTGCATTGTTTTCCGTTGCGTTTGTTGTGTTGAAATCCTTGCCGGAAGCCGGGCGCTGCAATTGAGGTATGCGGCTTGGCGTGGCCACTGCTGTTGCTCCAGGGGATTCCCCGACTACTCCTCCTTCTGCTGTCCCATCACCTGCCGCCTGGCTACAGTCCCCGAGCGCCGTCACCTGGTGGTGGGTGGGCCTGGGTATGAGGGAGGTCCTCGAGGGCGATTTGATGGGCTGCGCGTACAAGTCCCCGTTGGGTGCCGACCAGCTGCAACTTGCTGGACTGGCCTCAATCGCGTAAATGCACTCGGTGCGCTCGCCCTGCGGCGGTGTGGTCTCGTGGGCCGGCGGCACAGACTCGAAGGACTGAAAGGATCCACTCAGCGCGGTCATCGCCGCCCCCGCAGCCGAGGCTGAAGTCTCCGCCGCCCTCCTCGCACGCTTCAGCGAGGTAGCCGGCGATTTTGGCACAATGGGTCCCACAATCAGAGTATTTTGTGTGATCTGGGGCTCCTTCTGCTCCTCCTCCTCGGCGCCACAGTCACGGGCAACTTGGAGCGGAGAGGTGGTGACATTGCTGCTATCTCTTCGCCTCCTGCCCAGAGTGCTGCTAATGGTCCTTGGCGGCGGCATCGGAGCATTGAAATTCTGCGGCGGCAGGGAATTCCGTTTGTAATTGCTATCTCTTATGTCCTGTTCGGTGGGCAGGACCTTCGGGTAGTTGCGCTGCCTCAGCAGCTCCAGCTGCTGGGCGGTCGTTAGGGGGATCGCTTGCAGGCCAACGGTATCCTCCCTACTCGTCACATTGATGTCCACATCGTCCGCGTGCACAAAGCTGGTGACCTGCTCGTCGGCCGCCAGGATCATGTCCACCGGATCCGAGTGCGAGTGGGAGTGGGTTCGCGAGTCATACTGCTGATGCAAGATATCGTCGCTAGGCTCGGTGAGGGCCGAGTGCTGCCTCTGGAGCAGCATCTCGTAGTGCTGCGGCTCGTGCATGTGCTGGGGGATGAGCAGGGCGGCATCGGCCACCTCGATGTCCTGGCAAATTATAAGTCGCCCGTCCGGTAGCATGGGTGGTGGAGGTGGCGTGGCCGTGAGGAAGCTGCCGGACTTGGGAGCCTCCTGCCCTGACATCCACTCGCAGACCTTGGTGTGGGTGTCCACGGTGGAGCAGCTGAGCGACCTCTGACCCGTCTTGATGGCCTCGTACGTGTTCGACTTCCGGGTCATCTCCAGCACGAAGCTGTCGTCGCCATCACGCGACTTGCTGCATCGCTTCAGCTCCTCATCATTGGCCCCGTCATAGCTCAGAATGTGACCACCCAATTTGGGTGCCGGAAAAGGTAGGGCCTTGATCCTTCGCCTACGCTGGCGCAAGAGGAAGGTTCCGTAGATCACAAGATTGAGGGCTATGATGATGGCGATCAGGGCGATCAGCAGCTGTAGCGTGGCCTCGGATTTGGCCACCGTCTCTGGAGGCTGCTGCTGCTGATCCTCTCCATTATTCAGTAGGTTCGTGGAGGTGACCACATCCTCGAAGTCATTGCTACTTATTATCTTGTGCACGTGCCCAAAGGTTGGCGGTGCATTGTACATATTCTCAGCCGCCGTTTCCGTGGACTCGCCGCTCTGACCCGGCCCAGCCAGGCTGGGCTCCTGCAGGAGCAGCTTCAGGGTCCGAACAGGATCCTCACCTCCACTGTCTCTGGGTCCGTACTTGCTCATGTGACCCGTGATCACCTCGTGTCCAGGACCATGAAGCTGCTCCTGAATGGCTGCAATCTGGTTGAGCTCGTCTGGCAGCTCCTTGTTCCAGAAGTTCATATAAATCTGTCGGTACTTGTAGCCCACCGTCGGGGGAATGCCTGAAAAGGAAAATTTTTTGAATATAATGTTAAGTTAAGCCTTTTTCTTAGTTTATCCTAGAAAAGAATATACAAACCTTCTTAATTAAATAAGGAACTCTTTACAGTCTTCAAAACTCACCTATATTGAGGTAGGCCTGGCCTCTCCTATTAAACTCCGGCCAGTCCAGATCGTAACGATCCCATTCTAGGGCATGGGAGTTGATGAAGATGCCTTTCCACGGAGCCTTCGGGTTTCTACAGGGGAAAAAGAAAACAACATTCGATGTGTTATCGTCTAATTCCCATGCATGGCCCCCGCTCAGCCTGAAAAAGGAATCTCTTTTTATAGACATAATCCGGTCGTTCATTTGCTCATTTAAATGACATGGTTATGGCCAATAACCACACCATCTCCTGACTGAGATTGCCGCTGTTTGGCCGGCAGCCGAATGCCGAAACGTCCTGCTAACGATCTCTGATTCCAGTTTTGATTGCCGTACCCGTTCCCATTTCTATTTTGCCAGCCTTTATTTTTACCCCCAAGCGTTGGCCACTTCAACTAATAATATTTGCATGTCCCACCGAACGGCGTCCGACATCGCCAGGCTGTGGAATAATAATAAAAGCGGCAGTAAAAATTCTATTCATTTCGCTGTCCAAGCGTTGCAGATTGCAGAACGTGCCACAGTGGAGGGCAGAGCCTTCATTGGGGATGCCAAACCAAAGCCACCAGTCGCAGCCATTCCAGCGACTCATGAATATCCCACACAGCATCCGCATCCGCATTTGCATGCAGAACTGTGACCCCTCTCTCGAGTTGGTGTTGATGGCCCGCCCAACCCTTTCGCCAGCCCCCTTCTAACTTTCTCCAAATGCACTTTTCACATCCGCCTTTTGGCTTACCAAAGAAGTGGCCAGCAGCAGCCAGTACTCACCCGGTCTTTACGAAATTCGTCCAATATGCCATTACCGCCTCGGAAAGCAGCTTTTCCTGCACCGTGTAGTTGCCGCTGGGAAAGGGGCCGGCGGGTGCCAGGGGTGCTCCGAAGATAAACGCCAGTTCCTCGCCCATAATGCTATGCGGTAGCTGTAAGTGAAATATATATGTAGCCGAGTGCAGCAGAGGTCGGTAAATCAAACCGTTGCGGGAATACTCTAAAACGCAGACTATTAAAGCAGCAAAGGAAGCCATAAATAATAAGGCATTAGGGTATGTAAAAAGTGCGGTAAAGATGCCCCCATAACCAAGAGACTTTAAGTATGTTTTGGTCAAGTTATTAGAATATAAGGAGCCAAAAACAGGTGATTGAATTACACATAAATTATAGAGCTAATATAACTACAGTATATTATTTGATATATATTTGAATAAGTTTTACTATGAAATTATATAAACTAATGCAACATTAAGTTGCATTTACATTACATTTAGTTAATTTTCCAAGAATTCCTAATTATTAAATGTATTAAATAAATCAGTGATGACCTTTCTAGGACATTACCAAACCCTCACAGAATCTACTTAAAAGATTAAGAGCCTGTAACCTTTTCAACCTTCATCACAAAGTTTGTATACCCATTGCCGAGATTTAATGCGGTTAGGAATGCGGTGACTCGGAGATCGGTGTGAAATGTTTTCAGCAGTATTTTTATGGCTCTTTTTTTTGGCCATTGTGGCCAGGCAGCATCAATCTTCTTAGACGGCCTGCATAAATATTTAGCCAGCTGAAGACAGGCTTGGTGCCCCAAGCACCAGGCGCCTGGAGGAGGAGGGAGAGATGGCAGAGATGGCAGAGATGGCCGCCAGAAGGAATCGCTGTGTGTAAGTAGGTAATAAAGCCAAGTTTTTATTGTTGCCATGAAAAATGTAACAAAGTCACAAAGCATTTCTGTCTGAGCACATCAAAATGGGACTGTCCTGGAGCCGACTGTCCTCTTGGACGATGTCCTTTGGACATTGTCCTCAGCGCCATCGCAAGTCTTTTATGGCATTTATGAATGATGAATTTCGCTTTTGATTTTCAGTTTGCAATTGTGTGAGAATTTGATGAAACGAGCAAACGGAATTCAATATTGGTTTCTTTGGCAAGGCTTAGTCTAAGCTCTTTGTAGAGCGCCAAGCAATGAATATTCGGTTCGATGACCGAGCGCCGAAATCAAAACGAATCTTTAAGGTCGCTTTTCTTTTATGATTGAAATAGAATTTGCGGACGGGGCGTATGTTTATTTTTACGCTTGCCATTTTGTTGACATGCCAGAGAAATGGACGGGAAATATTTTGATATCAATCAAATTGAGTGTTTGTTAAAGCAAATATTGCCTTTATGCTTTGTTGCTTTCTCGCAAAAATAAAAAACTTAAATTTCCATAAATATGGTTTTACTGTCAATGTTGACATGAAATCCTAAAAAATTCAATTAAACACATCCGCTTTAGTCCGGTCATTCAATATTATTCCACGGCGAATGCATAATTAAGAAGTGTCCATAAATTGGACGAAATTAATTTATGAATTTATTCTGTTGGCCGAAACGTGGGCACTTCCTGTAACAAATTATTGTTATTATTATCGGCCAATAGCCAGCGATTTTTGCTTTAAAGCTACAAATTAAAAAATTACCGGAACGGAGGCGGAAATTCAATTTGAAATAAATGCGTAACTTTTGTAATTTATGCTCCTTTTCGTCCGCCCACTCTGCGTAAAGTTCCCTTTTTGTGCCCACGGCAACGGAAGCAACAATTTGACTTAGCGCCATTTGTCGTAATAAACCTAATGGAGTTAATAGCACTCGCAGCGTGTAAAATTTCCAAAAATATTTTCCCCGAATGGGCTCAAGGCAGGGGAGAGTAGGAGGACGAAGGATGCGAAGCCCACGGCGATTGCCTGGGCGTGAATTTGCAGAGGGGCCGGGGCAAGTCTTGCCGCACAATTTGCTCTCATCTTTCTATAATTTTATTGGATTACACAAGACTCGGAGCCCGGTTCCCTTTAATTTGATATTTCTGGGTTTCGGTAATTAAATATTTTGCCTTGCAGAGGCTGCCCCAGAAAGTATGCTGTACGTTGGGCGTAATGTGCACGTTTTTTAGTATTTGCCAAACACTCGAGTTGCCGAATCCTTTTTGCAGACTGCGGTCGCAAACTTTCGTCCACGCACCAAAATAAAAACTTTAGTTTCAGTCATATTTATTTTATTTTCATAAATTTCTTTTCCTTCCTCAACCATTTCGCATTCTTATCAGAAAGTCAGAGCGGGAGCGATTTGGGTTGCGAAGGGGAAATGCCCAAAGAGTCGACGAAAAAACTTACCCAAGGAAAAAAATAAGCGGACCAGACGGGACATACTTCAAGGTTTTTTTTTGTTTGTGGGGTTTTTGCGGAAAATTCTTGGGATGCTGACCGCGTTTAGAATGCGATGATAATGACGTTTGTCTACGTGCCTGTGTCTGTGTGCGGGCACTGGGGAAAATGCTAAATTTAATATGGAAAACTTATTAAACTGTCCTCAAGTCGAAGTCAATGTGAATGGTCGTTTTCATCTCTTTTGGCTCAATTGTGCCTAAATAAATTGGAACTTGTTTTGCCAAAGTTTTCGGCTCGCTGAGTTTATTGCTCAGCTTGGGAAATTACAAAAGAAAAATAGAAAAGAGCAAATCTCCAAAGCAGCAATTTTTACTCCAATCCCCATGTTGTTTATTTGTGTGCGCATTTTGCGTTTTGTCTTCGGGATTAAATTCAATTAAGCCGTACTTTAAGCCCAGATCCCATATTGTCGAAATTATCAGAGATTCGGATAATATTCCCGAGTCTCCTTGAGCCGTAACAAATTCAGCAAGCAATTAAGTCAAGTAAATCTAGAGGATTGTCTGGGCAAAAACAAATATATCTTTAATGAGAACACAATATTGTTGACTTCTTTAAATAAAAAAAGTATCTATATGATTTTTTTAAATATAAAATGCCAAGTGTAGGAAGCTGCCTAAATGCTAAGCTTCAATCAGTGAATTTGTCCGAGAATTTCATTAAAATTGTATCTGGGCCGTGGGATTAAATTCAATTAGGCCTTACTTTAAGCCCATTTCGGCAGAATTATCTTCTCGTAGGATAATTCTCGCTATTTTTAACAATCGCCTTGAGCCGCAGCAGCGTCTCAGTGGGCTGATGGTCGGCCTCCTCAAGACCAAGTACGTAAGTACTCTCTCCGGCCCATTTTGAGGCTAAGGAAAACAGGCAAGACATGTGCCAAAAAGTTTCACAATATGCCCGCGGCCAGCGTTAGATAGTCAAAGGAGCGGGGATGCTCGCTAGGATGTGGTGCCGGAGATTATGGGCGTGGTCGAGGCAGGGATCGGGGTCCAAGTGAGTGAGTGGCTGACGCTACTCGAGTTGGAGTGCAGAAGCGCAGTTTATGCACAAATTCATTCGCATTCAGTCGCGAGTTCTTTGGCTTCGCTCTCTGACAAACGAAGAATGCGGCAACAGAGAAATGTTGGTATAAATAAAAGAAAAGCCAGAATGTGTTGTGCGATTGTGTGGGCCTTAACTTGTCTGACTGTTTGCTTGTCTGGGCCGAAAAATAAAACAAGTAAGGATGCTAAAGTTGGGCGTTTAGACTTGGGAATACTTATTACATGGTTTAAAAGGAAGAATTATATTACGTCCGTAAACTATAGAAATAGTTATTTAAAAGACAAACTAGATTTCTTGATTTTCTGAGCCTTATTTCGTCGAACACCAAAACTCATAACCCCTGATGTCCTATGATTACAGGATATATGTATACCCAGCAGGCGAGTGGGTTGCGTTGGCGACAGCCAGCGATAATTTGTAGGCACACCCGAATATATCCTTGGGATCCGCTTTTCATGTTTCGGGCTCCGGCTCCCAACAACAACAGCAACAAGAACAAACAGCAGCATGAAATATTTAAGTGAATTTTATTCTCGCAATTTATTCGCAACTAATGCGATGGCGAGGAACGAGCAACGAAATCCGGTCATATATCAGGCAGCATAAACATGTTCTTTTGTGTGATTTGGCTACTTTTATTCGATGGCAACCGTTGGCAATTTATCAGACTTATTTTCATACTTTAATTGCGGGCTATTAAAAAGTTGTTGCCCCCGCCATTAGAGCCGGCAACCCCGCCAGCTGTTGTCGCATTCCGAAAGGCCAAGCCCCAGCGCTGTTCATCTATTTGCAGTTGCAGTTTGTTTTATGGTCAAGTGGCTGCTCCAACTATGATCATAAAAATTCGCTTAGCGCAAAGCTAAAAGTTGCCAAAAACATAATACGAAATAATAACTTTCCACTTTGAGGGTGAAGGAGTGAGTGTCGCTTTTGTTTTGAATCCCTGTTTGACTTGTTTTCAAATTCATTATTTCTGTATGGTTTGTTGTTTCGGCGAAGTTTTGTCTCCGTCTGCTGAGCAATTCGCATTTTGGCAGAAAATAAATTTCTATGAATTTCTGCGACATCGCATAGACGAGGCTCCAGGGACCCTCCGAGCGTTACGGCTTCTATTGAGCAGATGAAAGGATTTCCTAGGAAAATGTCCATTCACCCCAGGGAACGGGACCCGCAGTGCCCTCTTATTTGCCTATCAATCCAATCATCTTAATTACAAATCAATATGCCCATTTCGAGTAGAGTAGCGTAGGTCCGAGGCCAAGACAGCTTCATGGCCACACAAAGCTATCTCGGCGAGGCAATCAGTAACAAATCCATAAGCATGACAAAGCCATAAAAATCCCGGCGGAGGGACAAGGACACAAATAACCATAACCATGGCCAGTCACAGCCACAGCCACAGCCACCCACTGCTGGCTCCTGCAAAGTGACCCCTCGCAGAACACAAATGAACCCTAAGTCAAGGAGATGCCGTCTGCTTGGCAAAAGGACACGAGCTCAACTTGTCTGGCGATGTTTTTGTTTTGGTTTTCCAGGCCCTTCCCCTTTTCTTGATCAATTGCACAGAAAACAAATTGTTTTTGATGCAATTATAAATATAAAATAACTACAAATATTTGGATATTTTATCAATGAATGTCGCTTTAGTTCGAGCTTTTCTTTTCATTAAATAATCTCACAATTATAAAGTAAAATATTCAAAATTAAATTAAATTGGACTTTTCAAGCTGAAAAATTGTTTGCCTAATAGTATCGTATCATATTTTTCAGTGCCTAAATTTTTTCCGTTTCTGTTGCTGCAGGGTTCATTGTCTTTATGGCTATCATTCGCGGCAGCTCGCCGCTGGCAGCTGCAAACTTGCGAATTGTTTTGGCCAAAAGGCCAAAAACAGGCATAGTCAAACCAGTGATGGACTCAAATAAACTCCACCCAGCCCAGTGCCACCAACTTTTCAGCATTATTGTTCTATTATTGGGCACGCAAATTGCGAGAGCAAGAGGGACGCGGCTTGGAGGGCACAAGTACATCATGGAAACTCATTAGATGCCAACTCATGCTGGGTTTATTTAGACTAGACCGCGAGCGTTTAAATTAAATGCGCTGTAGAGTATGTAATTGGAGTCGCCGTTTGTCCGGCTAATACTTACGTGGGCATAGGGTCCGGTGGCGCTGTTATGGCCGAATACGTACATATAATTGCGCCGATTGACATCCGCGTGGAACATGCCCGTCTGCAGGAGCGGCCCCACCACTCGGGCATCGGACAGAATGTCCAGGACCACATCACGGTGCTCCAAATTAGTGGCCTTAATCGGATTGTTGTACATGTCCTGGTATCTGCGAAGAGAGAGAGAGAGAGAGAGAGAGAGATAAGAAGAGTGAAAGGGGAGTAGAGTAAGCGGAACATCAACGCAACGTGGCGTATGCGTAATGTGCATTGTTAACATTTGGTGGCTCGCTGCGGTTATGGGTGTGCGTGCCATCGAGTGTGCTGCTGCTGTTTGCGTATTTACTCTCCGAGCGTAAAGCTTAATTACGCGGTTGGCTTTTGTGCAGAGCTCTCCCAGCGGACAGTAAACAATGGACAACAATGGGTACTAATGCCGAAAATCGCGAATCAACCAAAGAAAGTTTCGCTGATTGCAATCGAGTATTCTACCGGGGGCCCAGAAAATCCCCTTTAACGAGAGTTTCGTGAAAACAAATGTTTAATATAAATTTATTTGTAATTTAGGGTAAGCATTGATAGCTTTTCAGCGTTTTTTCTGGGAAAAGGAAATGAAATTAGGAATATTTAAGCACCTTGTGTATTTTTTATACATTTTAAGTAAAAACAATATTTTAGAATTCAGCTTACAATTATATTATTGAGTGGAATTTAAGGTAATTATTGGTGAGTAATGCCCAAATTTCTTTTAAATTTTCAAGGATCCCACAGTCAGAAATTCCTTACTTGTTTATTTAATTTGCTGTTCAACACTTTATTGAAATTCCACTCATTTTTCCAGACATTTAAAGAGACCCCGACAGTTTCCCATAGAAACCTCTTTAAACTCGCTCCTTGCTTTGTTTTCCTTAATAAATTTGTTACTCTCCCGCTCCCGCATTAGATAAATCGGCAGGCTTCTGGTTAAGTCCAGCCCAGCATGAAATTATTATGGCACAGCGGGAGCGACAAGAAGACAGCACGAGAGAGCTAGGAAGAAAAAAAAAAAAGAAATCCCTGTGCTGTGTGCCTCCTGCCTTGTGTGTACTACATGTCAAGCACAACACTTGGCCTTTTGCTAGCAGCTGTTGAGGCAGGTATAACATGCCACAGGACACTCGCTCGCTCCCGCACTCAAAGGCCAAGGGATGTGCACGGATGGCAGGAGGGTTTTTCAACGTCTTGGCTGGCATGGCCTAATGTACAAATAAATAGAGCCATATTTTCCACATTTTCGTACGGTCTGTACTTAGTTTTCCTTTGCTGCTGGCTGCTGCCGGCTTCTGTCTGTTTGTGTTTCGTGCGCCATGTTATGCATTTTATTGTCGGCTACTTAAGTTATGCACTTTGACCTCCATTCAGACAGCAAAGTCGACCCCCCGTGAAGAAGCCTCGAGCAAAGCTGAGCTCGGTGTGGGGACAGTGCCACTCACGAGTGTATGGCCGAAGGTGGCTCACAAGATGCCTTGGCTAACTCGTGCTCTACTTGCGGTTATTTTCAGAGCACAGTTGGGGAAAGAACTATAACCATAATCAAATAATTTTATATAAGATGCGTAACACATTTTCTAGATATATTTTGGTCAACTTAATTTATTGTTAATTTTTGCGTTTTTATTCTCTTAAAAAGCAAAGTTTTGCAGTCCTATTATTTTGGCGCCATCTGTTTTATGCTCTTCAGCTCCAGTTGCTGTTGCCGGAGACAGATGTTTGCATTTGGATTCGGAATCGGAGTCGGAATCAGAATCGAAGGAGCTCAGCTTCGCTTTATATTTATTTGTGGTTCTATTATGTAATCCCACTCGGTTGAGCAAACGCTTAGAGCGCTTTCCTGACGGTCCACGAGACGTATGAGCAATAAATAAAGTGTGATCTTGAAGTGTATGGAAATCCCCGGAGAAGTACTACGTCGTTGTGTTTTAAAAATTTAATCGGAACATTTCTTGGTGCGAATAAATATGCATATGCCGGAGATCCCGCAGCAGCTCAAAACTTTGATCCAATTATCCGCACAGTGGCATTATTATAAGCCCATCGGCGGCAATGGGGATGCCATTGACTTAATTTAAAATGCATGCAAACCGCGATAATTCCATTTCGGTTAAGTGATGAACTTTTTAGCCGTCCAGCAGAGGAAACCTTTCAAATACGATATGGCAAATATAATTTGGGAGTCACGCGAAATTCGGTGCAGAACAAACAAAAAGTCGTGCAAACAAATTTCGAATGTTACCAGACCAGCACAAATGCTTAATTAAAAGTTGGACAAGTGTGCATTGGGGAAATCCCATGAAAAACATGGAAAAACCGAAACGTGCGGTGTTGTTGGTAAGGAAATAAGATTAAAGTGCGCCACAAACAAACAATAAATGGAACAGTTCCGAGTATAACTCTGCCCCGAAAGTTATATAAATGAAAGCAGTACCACCGACAATATAATTAAATATATATTCGTGTGTGTTTAGGCGACAATGTTACGTATACGCACCGCAAAACAACCCACAAAAGCGGCCAAACATACGAAAACACTCAAAAGCAACCGCACAACACTCGAAACACCAATACACACTGGAGCACTAGAACACCCGTACATTCACACACTCACGCCCCTCGACAAATGGCCACCGGAAATATGCACAACAAACACTCGAAAGTATGCAGTGAAAACACATACAAGCCCACACAAGAATGCCAGAAACAAATAGCAGGTGAAAGAGGTTAACAAAAGCAATGAGCGTCATTTGGATGGCCACGCCCATCTGGGCTCCGTCGCACCTGTATCGCACCTTGAGTGGAGACCCAAGGAATGACCATTTGGGGACCCAACAAGAGTGTGATCAAATTCGGCAATACAATTCAGGAAAATGGCACAAAATATAAAATTTAAAGATATTCTTCTTATAGCTTCACTGGAATTCAGCGTCTAGGTTAATTTAAAGTTAATAAAAAATAGTATAACTCTTTTTAGAGTACTTAAACGCAGTTAAATTATATTCAAAGCTGTTTTCTCTATAACATTAATATCTTTATTAAATTTCCAAATACAAATACATTTAAAAATATGCAACCTTTTCTTTCCGCCAAAGCAACCAAATTTAATTGTGCGATTAGGGGCCACATTAAGACATGGGTAAATTAGCACCCGCACGCAGGCTGTGCGGTTAGCCACTTGAAAGACATTTTCCCCCAATTCGGTTGCGCAGTGTAGGTCGCCGACTTCCGCTGCTCGTTTCTGGAGCGTGAAGCAACACTCACATTTAATTTCCGAAGAGCGTATGTGACACTTTAAATATTTCCGCACTCAAACAAACACTTCTCCGCCAGAATACATTCGCATTCGCACTCACAGTCGCACACGCCGGCATCTGCCGGATACAGATACGGAGGAGACACAGACTGGGACGGACGGAGGTGTTCGCCGTACTTTTGTCCGGGATGTCTGGTCTCCGGCTGCCTCACTCGGGTGCACAATCTGCCAGTGCCCTAGATTTTTGGCAGCTGCAGAGCCATAATGAATTTGTTGAGGAGTTTGCTAATGAAGTACGACGGGCGCAGGGAGAGGGAGAGCGTGTCTTTCGAATAAAATGCAATTTGATTTTAAATTGCATTAAGCGGGAATTGCATGGAATGAGAATATGCTGCTAATGACATTTTCGCAGCATTCAAACGAGTGGACAAATATCCTTGCACTCTCATTAAATTGCGTGAAATACGTTTCATGCTAAACTAAGTTAAAGCAATTTGAATACACACTCCGGGCAAATGGAATTGAGTTAACTATAAATGGAGTCCAACCTCAAATATCTTAAGCACGGACTTAAATCACAGTTTTGCCCCCGGCAGCGTCGGTTGAGTGCGTGAAAAAAGGGGAAATCAAATCCATTTAATCACCCAGAACCCTCGCATCCGATATGCCCGTATACACAACAAGCTGAGCGAAACAACTCGAGTCTTATATAGACGCCAACACGGATGCGGAACACTAACTGGCGTTAATGCCCGACCGTTGCGGTGGATCATGGGAATAGTGTGAGTTCATGAACCCCACTTAATGTGGCTCGGATGCGGGGAAGCGAGGCCATGAGGATGCGAGGATGCGAGGATGCGAGGATACAAGGGTCGCCCATTAGGTTTTCAGCCGCTGCTGCCGGCTCTTCGGAAGTCGGGCTAAATAGTCAAGGCTCTGCAGGATGTGTGTGAGCTCTCCAAAAAGGTTGCTCCTCCAGTTTCTCCAATCAAAGCCCTAATGACTAAGAGTGTACCTGTGAGAGAGAATGGATGCCATTTATTCTGTGCCGGTGAGTTAAAAGATACAATACAAACTAGTAATCAATAAATACGCTCACACACTAAAAGCTTTTAAATTTAAGTAAAATTGTTTTCTTTTTTAATAAAAATTGTGTTTGTTTTAAAAGGTATTCTATGTAGAGATTGACTTCACCGATTTGAAGTCATGAAAGTCGTTGTTAGCAACTCACCAAAAAAGGCAATGCAGCATTCGGACGGATCTAATCTTTGCAAACACAAATTCGCCACTAATACACTAGTCGACATGGCAATTGTTGAGTTTAACAATTCACAGCATTTCGGTAATATGCCAGATTTTAATTATTTATTGCGCCCGCGTGTGTTTACAGCAAATTCTGGTCAGTGCGGAATACAATACAATATAATATATTGCGTATACGCCACCCTGTCCGCCCAAAAAGCGTTTACCAAAATTGCTTTGCCGCATACTGTGGTTGCTTTGTGTGTGTGTGTGTGTGTGCTGGCTAGTATTTGCTGTGCATAAACATATATACGCCATATATGTAGAGTTAAGCCCACGACTGACAAACGATTATGAATAACTGCAACTCGCCTGGGAAATGCGACCACTCACGGCGGCATACGGCGAGAAAGTACATCCCATCCCCGCAAGTGCTTCTGGGCGCGTGTGTGCGAATATTTATGCCGCTCACAATGCAATAAGCACCATTTTATAACACTTCAACATACTGCATACGAGTGTGTGTATGCAAGCAAAAAGCAGAGCAAAAAAGTTAAGGCCCGTTGGATGAGCACAGGATGCAATAAGCGGTGCCTGGCTGTTTAGAGGCTGCAACTGCGGTTTTCGAATGGTTTAGGCGGAATTAAAGCACTATATCAGGCTTTCACTTTTGTTTGAAAAGTACAAGTTAGAGAGCAAGCAATTGAAAAGTTCAAATTACCATACGTACATTCAGTAATTATTTAAACATTTAAGTATGCTAGAGATCATTTAGAAAAGTATTTAAATTATTTGCAGCAATTTGATTTGTTTGCAAAATAAACAACAGGTAGTACGAAATAAAAAATATGATAAAATCCTAGAGAGAAATTTACATTGCTAACATTTACCCGGAACCAAAATAAATTTAAATAAATTGTACTTAAGCTTAGTAGAGCCAACCTCTCTAAGCTTTCATAAAATGGCAAAATGTTATCATATTTAAAAAGGCAAAGCTTTAAAGACCACAGACAAACTTGCGAGCTATGTAGCTACCTTCAAATATTCCGAAAATAAAAGGAATTTACTCAAGAGGCTGGCGTTCGCACTTCATGAATGAAATTTCCACTCAAAATGTTCGCCATTTCCATATTTGCCCGACAAACAAAATAAAATATGCAAAGTAAATAATTGCCCGGGTTTGGGCGCGCAACTCGGCCGGTTGCATAATCAAAAGTTCTGGAAAACGCATGTCAGCGGCAGATCGCCCCCGAAAAGGGGGGTGCCGTGGCCAGCGAGATTGGGGGCGGAGGCTGGAGCGGTACATGTGGGCCAGCAGGCGATGGGCCAAACAATTGCCGCAACTGAGCCAGATTGAGTCGGAGCCGGCGAACACACAAGAGGAGTGGCAAAAAGCACGCATGTAATTTATGATGTTTCAGCGTGTAAACAACACGTTCCGAGCCGTTGAAAAAAAAAACAGAAAGCGAAGGGGAGCGTTCCATACATCTGCACTAGCTGCAGCAGCGCAAAATTTACGAGAGAAGTTTGGCAAATAAAACGGGAGCAACTGGTTCAAGATGCCGCTGCTGCTGATGCTCGGGGGACAGGGAATGCAAGCAAGGATGCAGTCATACAAGGACTCAGGGGTATGGATACGAACTGGAGCAGCTGCAAGCCAAATGCATATTTAGCCAGCACATTAAAGCGTTGAGCGTACGGGGGTAACAGCAGACAATGCCATTTAAAAGTTTATGGCTTTTGCATCGCCTCCCACACAAGGCCACGCCCACATCATCATTGTCCTCGCGTTGTTCGGAAATCAGTGCTGAAAGGCTGGCTATTATCAGGGATAAGTAAGTGTTATCCTTAAATGTCTTCAACTAAAAGTACTTAGTCCTGTTGGAGCTAAGAACTAATTATTAATAATTATAAGACCCTGTATTTAATATATCTAATACTTCTCTTTGAGGTATTATTTATCTAAAATGAGTAAACTGGTTAAAATTAAATACCTAAAGTTTACGAAACTTTAATCTAAAAAATATGTTTCCATATTTTTACGAGCCTTCATTGTTTTCAGCTATTTTAAAAATATGAATATTAAAATCTAGTGGGGCACAACACTGGCCATAATGTATGCAACCTCCTGCGGCACGGCCAGAGGACAATAAATTAAAGCAGCCCGAACGCACGAACGCACGAACGGGCGCCGTCTGTCGCCAAGGATCACCGAGCTGACCCGAGCGTTGCTTTGCATATTTTTGTAAATAATATTATAATAAATAAGTTTACGCTATTAAGCGTCTGCTGGCGGGCCCCCAGCATTGTTGACCCTCCACCGCAGGCCTCGAGGGCTCCGTTATCTGTGGAACGCGGGTCTGGGCCTGGGACGCGGTTCCATTGTGGAGTAAACAACTTTTGCGGCTGCCGGGTAATTAAAGAGGCCGCTCAACGTTGCGGTTTATAAATGGCTGAAATTAAAACGACAATATAAAGCTGTCAGCGACACTTTGAGTTGGGTCAATTGTGTCTCGGACAGATAAGCCAGGGATTAAGCGACTAAGCAACAGTTTACAAAACCGGGAAGACGATGAGGAATGAGCCGGAGATAAGCGACAATAGAGCCCAGGCAAAGCAAAGTGACACCGGTATCTTCTGGGGATAAATGAATATTCAATTAAATTGCACAACTTAATCGATTTACATTTCTCTCCAACGGCCAGTAAATAAATTAAATTCCACATAAATTAATTCTGCATCAATTTGTTTAGTTTCCATTGAGATTAAGCTTGGGATGTGCTTGTACATGCGTTTTAAATATTTAAGCAACCAAGACTCGGCAAGACTAAGAAGATAAAGACAACTTTAAAACCTTGCTAGGTAGGAAATGGAATGGATCTTAGAGGCAATACAATTATCTGAAGAAAGCCAACAAATCTTGGTCTGAAAGGGGAATGAGATTCGCTTAAGTGAAGGCTTGAGCATCGTTGAGGCATTTTCTCTCTGTAATAAGTGGCAGTGTATATCCTCAGACTTGAATCCTTTTTGGGAAGTCAACTGTGGCCGTAAGTACAAGACACGGATACAGGACTAAATAATTGCCTTTTCACTCGGACAGCCTCCCCTTCTCAGTCCCCAAAAAGGCAACCGAAAACCGGTAGACATTTTCGATGGGGCCATAAATCCCAACTTGCTGGCCGAATGTGTGTCAGCTTAGCGTTTAAAAAAACACGGAGAAGGCTACGGTAATGCCAAAATAGCCAATTTCATGGCTAGTGTAAATCAAACACACCTGCAATTAGGTCCACACCGACACCGACCCACACGTACTGGAACACCCACCTAAGGGCATTTGAGAAGCGGACAAAGCTATTTAGGCAATCGCCCCAGAAACAATTTCTGGCAATAGCCAGGCAACTCATTAACATGCAGCACTGAACCTACACGGATAAAAATTATTGCAGAATCCATAAGCCTAAAATATTGTCGCTCTTCCTTAAAAAACAAGCTTAATTCTGTACAAAACTTTAATTTTTACATAAATGTCAAAGTTGAATGTTAAAGCTCCCAATAGAGCTCCCATGCCCTGGGATCGGCTTTTATTAGGCTTTAAAAACTTGCAAAACGTGAACTTTTTGGCAATTTGACCACGTATTTCTCGAAACTTAGACGTGATGAAAACTTTGTTGTGAAAAAATAATAGTCCGAAGAGTATTTGACCGAAAAGAAGTTCGGCCTAAGTTCGCAAAGATGTATCATCCAGATATTTTATTATTATGTCAGTCAATATGGGCAAATTATGATGACATTTTCAGTACTAGTAATAAAATGTGTAATTACAAGTAAATTGTAACATTTATTCGCCGCTTAAGAAATTAATACGTTGTAATTAATGTGTTGTTCCTATTAAAGATGATTTTAAATTGCTGTAATTTCCAGTATATAAAAAGACTAGGCTTACAGTTTTTCGTATATGTTGCTGTGTATTAAATAGTTCGAACCTCACACTTTGTATTGAATGTAGTATAAAATAGTTTGAGCCGTTTATATTAAATTTAAATTGTTATTATTTTTTCACCGTGCACTTTTGCTGTGGGCCCTCTCTAGTCTTAAGCCATTGTCTGGCCGGCGTGCTGTTGTTGTTTGACGTTGGAGTAGCTAATTTTTAGGGGCACATGTGTGCGGGTGGCGGACTGGGAGTCCAATCCCGGTGTTGTAGTGTCTGTAACTGTATCTGACCAGCCATTAAACGCAGCCATGGAAACACGGCTCGAGCATGCTAAAAGGGGTCGGATAACAGGTATAACCCCTGGCTATGCTCCGGGGCCCCGGGCTGTGAGGGTCCTGGAAATAGCCTGCCATAAACCAAAAACTGTGGAAAGTGGCGCAGTGCCTAAAAGTTACCAAAGCAGGCCCCTGAAACTTGCGACACTGCCACCATAGATAAAATAGCCGTCGGCAAGAGGATATATGCAGTGGAAAAGTGCATTCAAGGGTCCTTTGCGTAGCCTCTTGCTTTGAGCGTGGCCAAAATGAAATCAAGTCATGGCGGCGGAAGCAATTGTATGCTCTTTAAAGGCGCCTCAAAGGCGGATTATGGGAAATCATAAGCCCCGATGCGGCAAAATGAAATGCAATCATCTCAAGAGAGATTACCGGGGAAGTCATAAATATGCATAGAGGCGGCCTATCTGCCGCTCTGCCAAGGCAATTTCAAATTAACTTCGGATACTGTGTATCTGCTGAAGAAAATAAATTAAAAGAAGCCCCACATGCCTCTGAGAAATTCTACTCAGTTACACTTGGAAAATCTTATAGTTTAGTTTTTGTAACATTCTCATAAAGCAAGGAGTGAAGTTTAAATTCTTAATATTTATCTATAAAGTTAGCATATTTGTTAGCACTTTGCATGTAAATAGTCACATTAATTTCCTTTAGAGTATAGAGTGTAGGCAAGAACTTAGAGCCTTCATCTTGCATAACTCCATTGATGTATTGTGCCTAAAGGATCCAAGGACGTCCTGCGGAGCCGCATTGATTAGCTAACGTGTCGTGTTGAACAATCGAACAACAGACAAGAGCGAGGATCCATGACTCCCCAGCGAGGGTCCTGGAATGCTGCACTCTGCCCATCCTTCAGCTTGTGCAATACTAGGTCCGGAAAAACGGACTCCTAATGAAATGAAACGAAACAAAAAGCGCGGCTGTCTGTCAATGACTCCTCTATCCATTGGTCCGGGGGTCTGGGCTGCCATTTAATTCAATGACGGACAACAAAGCTTTGCCACTGGGATGCAGTTAAGCGAAGAGTGAGAAAAGCGCCGAATATGTGCAAGTGAAGCCTGAAAGGATGCCACCTCCTCTATGAACCCTCCAGCTTTTTGCACCGACAGGGAGCACCCACCCACACAGCCGGCTAGCCAACAGCAACGTCATACAAAACAATTTCCCCTGGAGAGTTTCCATGTTCAGTTATTCGTATGTGAAAAAGCGCATCTGTTGTTGATTGTGTGAACTTCCTTTCAATCGTTTGTTTGTCCCTTCTTTTTCCCTCAGATGTCGTTGTGTTGGTGTTTTGTTTTTTGTTGCTTGTTTGTTGTTTATTCTTATGGGTGCCATGGCTATTTTTGCTGTTGTTGTGGCTGTTGCTGTTGCCTTTCAAGCCGTTAGTGTTTGTCGTTGTTGTTGCGGGTGTTATTGCTGTTATCCGCTACGAGCGAATGCCTGCAGCTTAGATCGCTTTGGCTCGTTTCCTGCCACTCAAGTAGGGGTATTCCAAGTTGGTAGCAAAGGTGGTAACACTTTTTGACAGTCTAAAGGACTTAAGTCCAGGTAGTTTGGCTTCGGCCAAACTTCAAAATTATAGGAAAGGCAGAAAAGAAACCATTAACTTGTTCAAAATGAAACAATTTCAACGATTAGTTCTCTAAATATTTAAATTATTCTATAGTTAATACAAAGTAAATGTCGTTAACAGTTAATTGTGTGATTCTGTATCGATTTTCTATTAATAAACTTTAAATCTCTATGGAATCCTCAAGATTCATAAATCCCTAATAGCTAATAATTTAATGAAATATGAAATAGACGGATTACCACATAGAGGGTTTGTTTTACAAAAAAAAGTGCTTCAACCATTTTCCTTTAAGACATTAAGCAAATATAAATTATTATTCGAAATTCCCTTTTAGATGCACAAATTAAGAAAGATTTGTTCAAAATATATTTACATGGTTTAGTAAAGTCCATAAAGCTGTGAACTAAATGCTGGTGAATATTAAAGCAAATCCCAAACGATAACTGAACCGTTTATAAATCCCACTGTAATTTAGCAGCTTGTAGCTTAAGCACAATGGATTTACCTTGGAAAATACATATATTTCCATTTCCCAGTGCAAAGCACATACAATATTCGTTTTCTGATTTTTCTCTAAGGATTTTCACTTCCACATGCTACATCGCCTGGACATTTCGTTTATAATCCTTGCTGTGCATCTTTGAAAACAATTGCATCTTTTGTGCAAATAACTTTATAGAACGCCACCGAAAAAAAAGTGCAGCTCAGGACCTGTTTCGCAGGATGCAAGAAACGTTGACATTGAATGGGCGTGGGTGGGATAGTGCCAGGAGGTCACTGCTGTGCATTGTGCAATTTATTTATTGCACACAAAACTTTCCTGAACGCCAGATAGAGAGTTGCAGAGCGAGAGAAAGGAGTGGCAGGAGGCGACAGCCAAAGGACACTGCTGCGAAAATGAGATAGTCACTGGCATTGTTTTCCCGAAATGAACGGAGTAATGTCGACCCGGGGGAACGTCAACAGCTCGCAGTAATAAGTAGCCAGCTAGTGACATTATAGTGCTCTCCTGTGGCAGCTCTCCGGATCAGTTGAGTCGCTCGCTTATTATAATTTATGGCGGTAGTTCCAGCGAGTTTCTAAGCAAGCCCGAAATCAGAAATCCGAAATCTTTTAAGCAATTTCCGCCCCGAATAAATTTCAATTCGAAAATTAAACCTTAAAGCCGATCCACTGGATTCCAGTGACGTCAATCCGGGAGTAAATTGCCTAGGCAACATTTCAGCCAGGCGTCGCTAATCCGCGGCACTTAGCAAACAAATTGCCCCACATAAACAATTCTAATTGAGATGAACGATATGGCCGTGTACTTACAAACATACAGCCAGGCGAACCATTCAATCGGATCGCTCACACTCCGTCAACTATGTTAAATGCAAAGTAAGTTATAACTACACCGGAATAAATCGGATTGATTTCAATATTTTCCTCAATATTTTTACACAGTTTTTAGGGAAATATTTTTGCCTGAAGGATACAGAATAATAAATGGTTGCCTGGGAAAAGCACTCACGGCCAAACTCCATTCCATTTTACATATTTTATAAATATCAATTTTGAGCAAACAATGCCATAGCTTTCCTATAGAAAACCTAATAGCATTCATTCATTTTTTTCTGTGCTTGGGCGGTTATTTGGCTTTAGCCCGAAGTCAGGACTGCGGGCTGGGATTTGCATTGCCCACCGTCATAAAAGCGAGCATAAATTTCACTTACTTCTTCAGCGTGGCAGCCAATGCCAAATCGGGGCGTACATCAAAGCGGCTCTGCATATAGAAGCGCAATAAATTATCGCGTTCATTTTCACGTAATCCTTCCTCGAGTGCTAATGCGGCCAGTGTGTGATAGGATTCTGACTCCGTGATGCCGAATAATAAATCATAACTGTAAGTGAGAGAGAGAGAGAGAGTAGCCGCAGTGAGTGAGATAGCGAGAAATGGTCAGGAGGCGGTAGGGAGACAGGCAGCGAGTGGTCGACATGCATAGTTTGTGTTTGCTCTGGTGAGCTAAAGCTAGTTTAATACACTGAAAGTATGTATATTATAAGCAGCAGCAAAGAGAGCAAATATAAAATATAACTTAAAGAAGAAAAATTCTAGGTTACAAGTTCGAGGTTTAAATAGTTGCAGAGAAGTTATGGCAGTTTTCTATATAATTACAAAAACATTTTACAACGAAGAAACATCGGTTAACTTCTTTGTACAAAATATATACGACTAAAGAATAGAAAAGCATTTAACTATAAAATATTATATAAATATATTAGATTTAGCTACAAAACTACTATTTTCTTGGTCAGATGGTTCCTTAAATTAAATTCTGTTCTTGCAGAGGCCGGGCAGATAAATCATGAGACTCGCGAGCTAGCACTTTGGGTAACATTAATTTAATTAGGGACCTGTTTCATAGCTTTCACCAAATATAATTATCATAAAGATTTGACAAGGAGTCTGAGTTCTTTGTGAGGGCTAAAACCGGCTTTAAATAGTTCCCTCTAATATCACCTCTATGTTATTATTAGACATCAAGTAGACGCTTTTTCCCCGCTGTGCACGTTCTGCATGAACGGAAAAACAACAACCCAATGAATTCCCATAAAACGCAGTTAAAAGCACTAAAATAAAACGAGCTCTCGCTCCTGTGGCGTAACTTGTTACGCCGCCTGATAAATGGTGCGACTGGTGCTCGTCTTTGAAAAGTGGTTCACTCCACTCCACACTTCACACCCTGAGCCCTGGATCCCCGAGGTCCCACCAGTCCCCCATTTCCCCATTTCCCCGTTTCCCCGTTCTCCCCAATCCCCCAACTGGGCATTGTTTTCCTGTTGCGCCGTGGACATGGCATTAAAAGTTCCTCTCAAGTTGGGGCCGGAAACTTTGTTCCGATAAAAGTAAATGCAAAGCTGCTGCAAAACTTGCTAAATTGAATGGAGATGGAGCTGCCAATGGGATGGCCACCGGACACTTGAGCGATGCTCGGAGCAACACTTTCCTGCACTTCTACGCTCGGAGAAGAAGAAGGCTTTAATCCCTGGTCAACGCTGATTAAGGTGATTAAGAGCCGCAGGGCTGTGTGGGGTTACGTTCCGAACAGCAACTCCGGCCGTGTGAAACGTGCTTCCCCTGCACTTTCCCAACTTATTCGTGACCTGCCTCTCCGGAGCCGTACCCGGAGCCGTACCCGGATCCCAAGCCGGAGCGCTCTGTCTGCTCGCCGTAATTAATGGCTCTTCCTGGCAGCTATTATTCTATTTTTCCCGGTATTGCGTGTCAAACACGTTTGACTTGCAAAAGGATAACAATTAAAATCAAATTAATCACGCATTTTATTAGATTATACCGTGTTAGGTTGACTGAATGGCTAAGCAGCACGTGCCCTAATGTCCCCCGGGGAAATGCGAGTGCCGGATGGCGGAAGAGTCCTGCGAGGAGTTGAGTTATTACTTGTTGCCCAATTGATTGATGGATGGGTGTAATTTACCAAGGGGGCAACGAGGACCAATCCCTCAATGTAGCTCTTTGATGCGACCTGCCTATTATTTGTTTTGGGGCTTATTGAATTTTACGGGGGTACACGGAGAAAAGTTGAAGTTAGGACTTTCTGTTTACGGCAGCCAGTCGCCTTGGGTTCAGCTGGGCATATAGACTTCTTTATTCTCCGTGCAGACTCGATTTTACTATTGCCCTTTAATGTTTCACCTTCAGCTTGACCGCAGCTGAACCCAATTTCGAATCGTAAATAGCGCTTGGGGATGCGCCTGGAATGGACCAAGGTCGTCGTAAGCACTGGTCCAAAAGTAGCGCCCAACGGGTGTTGAGAGGACTGTCTTTTTTTTTTTTGTTCGTTGCCTCTAGCCAACAACAAGTGACATTAGAGCCGTAATTTGCTCGATGATAACTGAGCCAACGCCAACGCAAAATTGCCGTGTTAAATGGCCAGCCCAAGCCTCGATTTTCACAGACGATTTGACTTCACCTGAGGCCAAACGCACGGATCGAAAAAGAAATACCAGACGTCTAATCAAGTAACGCACAATAAATAGTCCGGTGAGCTGTCTGCCCGGCGGAGGGAAAAAGCAGGAATGTTTGACAGCTCCCCAAAGCACGGTTCGCCAGTAAATATCAAACGCAGAGGAATTGGCAAAAGGTTTAGGTTAAGGGAAAGGCATTGGCATTGGCCTCGCCAATGGATGTGGATTTAGATGGGGAGGGAATTGCTTAACAAACCGGCTGAAGTGCTCCGTATAATGCCCCATGACCTTGTACGGTTGATTTGGTATTACATGTCCATCGACAATTGGACCCAATGATGTTGAAAATTGTGTGAGCGTCGTTGGTATGTGCAAGATATCCTGGTAGCTGCAAAGAAACAAGAAACGGGACAAAATGCGTTAAAAGGTCTTACGAACGTATAACGGATGGGTATAAAGTACGCTGGATGGATATATATATATATAAATGTATATTCCGTGGTGCCGGACTGCCCTTGGGATTGCGGCGGCTCAGCCGGCTGACAGCGGTCACTTTTCACTTTGATTTGAAATTTCTAATAAATTTTATGTGTCGGACACGGACACTCCCCGGCACGTACGCATCCTGTCCTGGACTTACACGTGGCCCACATAAAGCCAATGAGATGGCCAACATGATACACATATGGTCTTTAGGGCATTGCGAAATTACTCCGCAGAAAATTAAGAGGACCATCAGTGCCAGGCCTCCATTTGAACAGGAACCCGAAAAGCGGCTAAAAAAGTCTCTATATAATATATTATAAAATGGGTTGCTGATAAAATAAATTCAATTTTTCAAGCCATTAGCTTCGGACATATCAATTGGGTATATATACCTCAGTAGCTACTACTAGTTGTAACTCAGAGACCAAACAAAGTTTCAGGAAATTAAACTAGGAATTACCTGCGCTTGAAAGGGCATCTTCGTTATCAAAGGTAACAACTCCTGAATTTATATGGTATATATCGCAAGGATTTCCCATTTACACATATTCAAATTTACATCCCCAGCATCTGAATGCCTTCCATCAACGTCTGTGCTCTTATCAGTGGGACCCGCCCTTACATCCTGTAGTTATGACATTTTTCGTAAAGTATTTTTTCCCCCATTCAACGCCATAATAGAGCCGCAATGCAAACCAATCCCCAGACGCACACTCGTGCAGATTTACACTCGTATTTATATGTGAGTGTGGGCAATACAAACAGGGGAGAGCACCCGGGGACCGACATAAAAATGCTACGTGTGTATGAAATACAATCAGCACACATATAGCATTGCTCCAGCGATCTCTGGTCTGAAGCTGCTGCTGCTGCTGCTACTGCTACTGCTCCTGCAAAGCATTTCCGTTCGGTGCAATATTTACGGTTTTTGCTCTTTTTCCAGCCGCTTGACTAGCTCTTTTGGCCTTCGATTGGGCCACCCGCAGCCACCGTCGCTCCATCCCGTGTATTGATACAAAATTGCAGTGGCGAAATGGTTCAGTTGGGTGCAATTTCTGGCATAGTTTGCATAAAAATCCACATGCCAAAGCTCCGACTGAAGTGTCGATGGTACAGAAATTGGCACAAATTAAGAAAAAGACCGACCGACAATAAAAAAAAAATTTAACAACAAAACCAGACCAGACCAGAGTGGGGCAAAAGGTAAAACGAGAATCTGGAATATTTTGGCTGCCCGAGTTGGACAATTGTTATCTGGAAAATGCAGACCAGGAATAAACCAGCTGAGGCAGAAGTAGTAGAAATTCAAATTTCACATTCTGCATACTCAGCCTGGTATAACCTTCGACCAAACGGAGTTCGCATTGTCATAATATTTCGGTCCACCTTTGCCGGGGAATGGCATGCTGGTGAATTAGGAACCAAGCCCTCTTAATCATTCAGTCCTTTCTGTGAGCCGAAGCAGCTCCAAGGGGGAAAAATTCAATTGGATGCGATGCCAGGGATTCCTGGCATCCATTCACATGCTAAGCTGGAAAAAATCCCCAAAAACTGCCATCTGTCTGTGGGTGAGTGTGGGGGTGTTAATTCACTCAACACCTTAGGATCCCACTGAAGAGGAGACATTATCGTAATCCATTTAAGCTGAATGCTGAATGCAGCCATCGATGCAATGCCATCAAACACTCTCAAGTCGAAATAAAGCTTGGTTGCACTTTAAAAGAGTTTTACTTTGCTAAAGTCACAAAAAATCGAGCAAGTATGCTACACAGCAAGAAACGGCTTTTCAGAACAAACTACCTCTAGTTTCACTTTATAACATTTTAAATTAATAAATAGCAATAGCAAGAATGAGTTAGTGTTATAAATTTAGTTTACTTTTATGTATAACTCTTGTTATACTCACATCCTTGTGAGGTTTTAAACATTTTTCTTAGTGCAGGCAAGCTCTGTGCTACATGCTCCTGGATCTGGTGGTCATCCTGGCTTCTGGGTCCTGGCTGGCTATCGACACATGGCCAAGTTTATTGCCCAAGTCTGCACCGCAAGGCCACTGCTACGTGAGCTTGTGTTTTGCCTGACTTTGACAATTTGTGAAAGCTAAAACAATTCGGGCGGGCAGCTTTCCCGGGAAAGTTGTGCCCGTGACTTGGGGAAAACCTCTTCATCGCTGTCGTTGTCGCTGCTGTGTGATTTATGATTTTCATGAGGGGGATGCGAGTTTAGTGCTGAACCGTTGTTGTTTCTTATTAGCTCGGCTGGTGCAAAACTGTCACAAGTTGAGCTGCAACTGCGATTAACTCGTTAGACACACAATATGTGCGATTTCTCTCTATATATTGTGTGTTGTGGCCCAGCTACAGATACACAGACACATCGGATGCACAATTTGTCAGTGTGCTGGTGGCAGGAACGAAGATTGATGGTCTCCTTAAGGCTGCATGTAGCTACTTGGCGAAACACACTCCTTGCTAACTGGCTGCGAGTCCTGTGCAGGCAAACCGAGCATTTATTATGCCCCAGTTTAGCGCTGTTTCTAGTTTGCCATTAGTTGGTATTTGTATTTCTGGCCCAACTTAAATTGTCTGCATCTGCTTGCTTTCTATTTAATGAATTTTTAATATGCTTCGGCTTTTTATTTTGTCAATTACGAGTGCTCGACTGGCACAGAGCGAGCGCTGGCGCTGCCAAGGCTGTGGATTATTTGTGGGCCTGCACGGCGTATACTCGATATGGCCATTACACTAACTGCCCTCTTTGTTGCATTGTTAAGACGCTTAAGTGCGCAAAAAATGAATTTTACATTCGCTGGAGCCCTAGAAAAGCTACGGTGCAAATGTTGAATTTTGCCAATCATGAATACTTAAGAGCGAATATTTTATGTAATTTCTGTATTTAAAAACAATCAGCTTAAATCTCAGCTGAAAGCGGCTCAAATTCCGTTAGTCTCCTTGCGAAAATTCCCTTAATAGTCTCCAAAAATTGTATGCAGTAATCAGCTTATCAATATATTTGCACAAACTTTCAGAAAATATTGATGCACAACAAGGAGAAATCGAAACTAATTGCTCATTTTAAGGTCAGGTATGCAAACTGAACATCTGCTATTTTCTATTTGTATAAATATTGTTACAAACTCGGCCAGAAGTAAATAAAGATCACAGGTCCTGTTTGGTAGGCAAACACATTAGACCAAGGCAATGAGTAAATAGTTTGAATAAATTAGCAAGTTGCAAAGCACACATTCGAATCAATGGGCAGGATTTTGGAGAAAAGTTCTATTAAATATTTAGAATGCCTAAGCCCCAGAAGAGACACAGGCTTATGTTCGTCTGTGCAAGTGAGTGTGTGTGAGAGTGGGTTAAACAAATGCTACTCTGGCTGTGAGTTAGTTTGCACAAGTAGTTGTTACCTGTTTGTGTTTCCGTGGCTAGAGCTGGCCCTAGCTGAGCGTGTATGAGTTGTGTGCCTTTGTAGGAAAAGCGATGAGCACATTTGCTCAGTAATTCATGCATAATTCATTGCATTCATTTAACACTCGCCCCCCACGCCCCACACCACACCCATGCCACTCAGGCGCCACTCACTCGTTCGCTCGCACACTCGTTCAGTCCCTCAGTTATTTAAGTAAGCTGCCACACGAGGCTGCAATTCTCAGGCTCAAACCAAAGCTTAGCTCATTCATTAAAACATTCCGTAATGAACTTTTCCGAGAGGGTATTTCTACTATCTTCAAGGGCTTGGCTTTAAGAAAAGGCTTGTGGTTACAAATTAAGGAAAATCGTCAGCTCCTTCTACATTAATTTGCATTAAGTCTTGAGGATTAAAAAGGTAAGGTACAACTTAATGTATGAAATTGATTAATGATTTCAACTGCATATTAAAATACTTGAGTAACAATTTTTGCTTCTGTTTTAGGGACATTTTTTTAGAAAATGATGGGGGATTTCTAAAAATTCAATGCTGTATTTTTTTATAACTTTATAATAAGAACATCCAAAATAAACGAGATAGTAGAGCCTATTGAAATCCATGCACTTCAGTAGGAATACACCATGGGTTTGCGTCAGTCAAAGTTCTGCCTTGTATCTTCAAGTTACTGTGCCAATTTGTATTAAGGACATGAAAGCAAGTAGAAAGTTTTCAGAGAGACACACACATGCACATAGAACCGACTGTTGCATCATTCTGTCTGTCCGGAGACTGTGTGTGAGTGTGAGTTGGCATAATTAACATAATTACTATTATTGTGCCGTTGTTGATTTAGTTTTACATATTTAGTTACATGCGCCTTTTTTTTCATTTTGTATGCAAATTGTTTTTTAGTTTTCTCCCTTGTGCTGTGTGCGCTGCATACAAATGTATATACTTCCTCCCAGCGAGAGACCACACTCAAACACATGCATTAAATTCTGTTAAAGAAAAAAAAGGCATTTAAGTCTCGTCGGGCTGGTTTTCAAGCGTTTTTTGTGGCGAGTCCTTTAATGGAAGGGGAGTCTGGTATTCTGATGGGATAAGCCGCTGAAATGCGTGCAATGAATATGAAATGTAAATAACTTTTAGTGGGAGATACTGGTGTTTTATCGGAAGCCTTAATGAAAATATTGGTATAAATTGCAGGATTGAGCGCTGTAATTACTTAACTATACCGATGAAGTTTTACAAAAAAAAAAATAGGTAGCCATATGGTATTACATATGGTTTCACAATAACATATTCAGCATTTGAAGAAGTTATTGCAACAGTTTAAATTCAACTTTATTAGCTATTAAGTTTTTTATGCTGATGGATATCGATTCTTAATGGCCGATTGTCAAATATTAATCATTATCCTCTATGGAAATTCAACAAACTGCAATAAATATACTTATTAGGCATTTAATTATCTTTCGTATGCAATTATTTAATGTTTAATTTATTTATGCCCAGCCATAGACAATTTAGTAAAATACACATGTTTAAAGGGAGCCCCATGCGAATTTAGCTTAATGAAAATGTTTCGCTACTTAAACTCGAAAAGCCTTGGCAAGAACTTGACAAATTAATCAATTAAAAAGTAATTATGTTGAAGTACTGCCATCCATCAGCTTCTCAATGAGCGTTCTTCCGCCCCCGTTTTCGAGAGTGACCTAGGTCAAAGTGGACACGGAAGATTACAAGTAATCGCCATGCAAATGCCCAAGCATCGACATCAACATTATGCGTGATTAGTCAAGGTCCTGTGGGCTGTGTGGCACGGAGGGTAAGGGACTTAACGCCCCATTGGCATCGTGGCGCATCAAACTCGTAAATTTTACCGAATCATTAGGCAGGGCACAAAGCCGCCGAATTTCATTGGGCGGACGAATCGAATCAGTGTCCTGGACAGATGACACAGGACACTATTCAGATGAAGATGGCAGCGTTAATGAAGTTGAGGGACTCGCATTTGCCACAAATTGCACTAAGCGAAAAGCTTGGCCTCACATCTGAATGTATCTCTCCAGAAACTATTAGAACACCTTTCATAATAGTAAGAATGGCCATTCATTTGGGCTAATCTATGACCTAATCAACCGGAATAACCTGATACTGCAACCACATTTTCTCCGGGTGCACAAACTGAAAGGCATTAACGGGCATTATGGCTGTTTATAATGCCTCCCATATCGCTGATGCGCTCGTTGTCGGCTCTAAATAATTCAATTGGTCGAGGACTACTCACCGACGATGGCGAAAACAATCGAGCAGGACATCGTCGTCCTCGGCCTCCACATGCTCGTTGAGCGGACAGTCGAGGGCATGGGCTATTTGCATGGTCAATTGCAGCGACTGATTGCTGGCGGCCCAGTCGGACATGGCGGATCCGGACATGAGGATGGCGCGATGGAAGAGGCCTGCGGCGAGTGTAACAGACCGAGGCGTGTTCTCATCGAGTTATATCAGCCGAAGTGCATCCTACTCACCTGAGGCCACTGGTGATACCATTAGATAATTGACACACGCCGCCCCCGTGCTGTGGCCCATCAGCGTGACGCGCGAGTTGTCGCCGCCGAAGGCACCGATGTTCTCCTTGATCCAGTGGAGGGCTGCTATCTGATCGAGCAGGGCATAGTTCGCTATATTGTGCGCATCGATGCTGGGCCGCAGGAAACCTGATTATTGAAACAACCCACAGGGATGGTTAAATGGAAAAATAAATCTCAAATATCCACTGGCACTCACCCAGCACTCCCAGGCGGTAGTTGACGGTCACAACAATCACCTCGCCGTAGCTTGACAGGACGGATCCATCGTACGGATTGCCACTGTTCCATTCGAAGGACTCGCCGTGCAGGTAAACCAGAACGGCATACTGCTTGGGGGCACTCAGAGATTCTAAAAAAAAAATAAGAGAATAAAAGCCTTCGTTAGTGTCCTCTGCTTATCTGTCGTCGCAACACCTTTAATCTTTTCATATTTTTCTGCAAATTTAATTTATCCCAAGGACTCACCATCGTGCGGCACATACAGGTTGAGATACAGGCAGTCCTCGCTCTCCGTTCGCAGGTAGGGCAGCAGGCGATTCAGGTGTTTTTGGCGACCGCGAGACATGTTACCGCTGCCATGGGGCGGGATGTCCGGCAACTTTTGCGGACAGACTGGCGGAAGGTGGCGGGCTATCTTGAGGCCCTGCCAAGGTAGGGGAGCACCTGTAAAGAGGGACATGGTCATTCACTTTTAAAAAGTTTGGGGAAGTCCCTGAGCTGGAGCTTAAAGATACAAAATTTAACATATGCATCTTAACTATAAAACTCCAAGAGATTTCATCGGCCAATCCTCTATTGGTTATTTATAATAATTTCTAGGAATCCCTGTCTTTGCCTTGCATATTAACTTTTACCTGAATTAATTTCACTGGCATTCCGCACAAATCTCTTGCAAATTCAATAAGAGCCAAGAAGGCGAAGAGGGATAAAAAATGACCTCCTAACCCATTGTGTCCAAGCACATTGCGCTATTTCCTGTCGCCTCTCCGTTTCGCAGCCATTCGATTGCTTTGGGAGTGCTGTGTGGCCAAAAAGTCAATTCCGTATTTATGTAACACGGTCAACAGGCACTTGAAAACGCCATAAACAAGCAAGTACAGAGACGCACACACACACCACATATCCTGCACACAAGTGCCATCGGAGACCAAGGGACACTCGGGGCTCCGTACTGTGTTTTGTCCTGTCCGGATCCGATTCCGATTTCGATTTCGATTCCTATTCGTGGCCAAGTTGACTGCGGTTACGCTTTGGTGTTGCAGTTAACGTCAAACCGTGCTCGCAGATGCGGAGAATCGTTGGTGAATGGTCAACCACGATTGGGTCAAGTTAGTCCGGATTCCGGTCACAGCATCAGAGACCCAGTCGTTGGTCCTTGCCCTGCGGTTGGGAGGAGTCATGGGGGGGGAAGCTGCACATCCATCTGGGCTGAGTGGCTGCAAGTCGCGTTCGAATTTTGACACCACATTGTTACGGCTCCAGCTTGTTTTGCGGTTATTTGGATTACGATCGATCCGTAAATGCTGGGGCTTAGGCAAATTAAGTGGCTTCAAGCAGACCGAAATGATTGAAAATATTATTCCAAATTCGAGCATGCTCAGAGTGCGTGCGGCTTCGGGTTCAGTCAACTCAATAACAGCATTAACACGCGGTAATTGATTCAACTTCAACGAAATTTAAATTCCAACAAGTTTATTCATCAAATATGCGGTGAAAGTCCCCCCCAAATCAATGCCGATTTCAATTTCGTTGCCCCAAAAATATGCAACATTTACACTTTGACACATTCGCGGCAGACAAATTTCATTTTGACGCGTTATTGTGCCATAAAAATGCGAGGAAAAGAGCAAACTCAAAGCGTTAAGGGAAACTCGTATCCAATATCCGCATTATTTGCATTTTGTTATTAATAAATTTGGCAACAGGCGAACGGAGGGGCGCTCCTATGGGAATAGAAAGGGCGGACCGAAAGCAATGTCTACTTTATTTGTTCGGTTGTTCGGTCGCTTTGCACAAACAAAATCCACAGGACTCTGTTTGCATAGGGCTCTCCCTACACATTACGCATACGCAACGTGAGCATATTTGCATTGGCTGATATTTGCCCGGCGAATTTCAAGGCAACTTGTATCGGCATCAGCGACTGCCGCCGCTGCCATGTTTGCAACGCCGCACACTGCCAACAACTTCCCCTGACAAATTTGGCGTCGTCGCCTGTCTCCAGTTGCTGCAGTGGCTGCTGCCGCTGCCACTGCTGCTGCTGCTGTTGTTGTTGATGTTGCTGCGGTGCAGCGATATGTTGCGATGTGTTGCCGCTGCTGTCCGTTCGGATTGAGTGTGCGGCCCTCAAGTGCTCAATAAACTCAGCGCGACAAACGGCGGAGTGCAAACTGAAAGCTGCAACTGGAAACTCACACACAAATCGCGAGCAACACTTTCGACAGCCCCCGGGGCGTGTAAATTTATTGTCTTTACGTAATGCAATGCAAAGCCATGTTCCTATGCCACAGTTGGCCTGCACTCGAAGTATTCAGTAGTATTTTAAGGAAGGCAGAAAATGAATCGATAGTTCTTGCGATACATTACATTGTAAATGGAAATTCTGCTTAATATATTCTCTGAAAAGGCTATGAAAAATGTTTTAAAAATATCTTGAATATAAATGATAAAGAAAATAAATAAAAGGAAACAAACTTCTGGAAGCAGAAGTTTTTTTACCTTTAGAGTTTGTAAATGGAATTTGAAATTGATTATAACTATGTAAAAAATGTAATAATTTGAATTCCGACACTGCATTCCTTCATCAATAAAATCATTTCAACAAGAGGAACTCTGAAACCCAATATTTTTGAATATTTCCATCATTTTTAGACGACTTAAAGTTACATTTATTGATGACACCTTAGAAAGGCCAAATGTAAATAGAATATATCTTAAAAAACAAAGCCAATATCATTACATTTCTTTGAACATTAAATAAATAGAAAGTTAAACAAAATTTATGAAATATTCATATAGACAAATACCATTTTCTGAGTGTACAATAAGTGCAACTGGAGAACTCTGTGGCAAGGAGGAAGTTGTGGTGTGAACAGTTGGAGCTGCGGCCTGTTTATGGCGAAAACAGCAGGACAAAGCCCCGAGCTTGGCGGCAGCTTGGCGACCACAAATCTCCCAGAACAATTGCCACAACCCACATGAATCATGTTTTGATAAACAAATTAAAAAACACATATAATAATAGCAATTCCCATCCTTAATTAAACAAGCAAAATATTCATGTACAAGTCCCGAAACATACTCGTCCGGCATATGGCCAGGAATCGAATGAATGAGCAAACTATTGCCAGCCTGGATTTACATTGCAATCCTTGTAAAAACAAGCTGCAATAATAATAGCCATTCGGGACAGGAAGCACACAGCCACACAGGGACAGGAACAGGGACAGGGACAGGGAGGACGTGCCTTAAGCCCCGACATCCTGCCGGATCGGTGTGTTGGAGAGGGCACATGTCAGGTTTTGAGAGCCTAATGCCGGGCCAGCTCCGACGATAATTGCCTAAATTGCAGGCTAAATTCTAAGTGCCCCAGCAGCATCCCCGGGACCCAGGACCAGCAGGATGTTCTTACACGGACACCAGGCGGAATGCGGCCGGCATGTGTCGGCAGCTCCAAGGAGGAGTGTCCGCCGCTTCCCGAAATCCCCACACCGCTCCACTTTCAGGCTTTGGGACCTTCGGGCTCGGAGGTTTTTTGGGTGCTATGCTGCAAAGTGGCAATTTGCCATCATATTTGCGGTCACAAATAGTGCCTTTGGCGAAAGGTCCAAATAGCTAGGATTTTCCCAGCTCATGTAGTGCCCTTAACTGCAAAGGGGATCACCTCTCCACTTACTTTAAATACTATTCTCATAATTTGTATGTAGTTAATTCAATAAAACTGACACCTTTTTTTTTTGGAATTTTGGAACAATAGAATAACAATAGAAAGTGGAGCAAACAATCAAATTATTGTTTATTGTTTCGCCTTCATTTTGCCAAAATATTTCATACGAATAGGCAATGTATTTATAAATATGTACACATGTTTGCTTGCTTTCAGCTGGCATAACGCCTAGAGGTACTATGCTATTTCTATTGTAGTAAACAATAGTCTTAACAAGGAG